>PQXN01000330.1:0-37438 GCA_004786275.1 Botryotinia convoluta
ATTTATTAAAGATGAAGTTGGGAGGTAGTGCTTAAAATGGGGTAAGATTTTAGGTGGTCCAAAAGAGGGGTGGTCCGAAAGTGGGGTACTCAACTTACTGCTAGTCGACATGATTCGCGGAACCGACGACCTAGTAGATTATGGAATCTTATCAATCTTGCGTTTGTTGCTCGTTTTACTAAGGACTTATGTTCGATTGTATATTAGTACTGGAAATGGAATGATATACTGATCGCTTCTGCCTGGGAAACATGATATCTATAGGCGTGGTAATCATTATGAATAACTCAAAGTTAGGAACTCTTGTGGGTGTACAAACTGATAGAACATTTCTCAACTTTCAAATCAAAATTTGTAACAAATTCATTCTCCAATTGGTTGATAATATGAAAGCTAGACTATACGATTCAACAGCCTTGTATCTACGAAGTTAACTTCTTGAGGGGCAGGTAACGGATGAGTTCCGCCACTATGATGACCACAGTGACTGCAATCAGGAAAGGCTTAATCGATAGAAGGGTCATTCCAAAGTTTAGTCATTCTTAAATTGAAAAAATTGGAAGGCCGATACAAAATTTGGTTAAGAGAGTGTAGGCAGCGCCTAATACTTGAAGAAGACGTTATATTTGAGGATATCAAGGCTTCATTTTGTTGGACCTGAGGGATACTCTACATTTCTGCTTACAAATTGTTGGAAGATAAGATTTATTAATACAAAACTGATCAAGAACCCCATCAGTGAGTTTACGCACTGATAGGACATTGCAAAAGTCGAATTAACAATATTTCTTGCAATATCGATTCGAATATCTTAAGGATTATTATAATGATTCATTGTAAACTGAACAACCAGACAATGGATTCTGATGATGTCTTTGTTCAATCTGGCTTCAATATCATCACTGCTCTTTGCTCGACCATCTCACTCATCGTGAATCTCTAGAAGGTAAATATTAGCACTAGACGGAAAGCTCTGATCTGTGGTCCCCTGAGTGTGGGCTTAACGGCAACAATATCTACGGCTTTGATAAGTATTTACACATCAGATCTTACTCCCTCTAAAACTTTCACTTGTAAGTAACTTCACATACCTTGTAGCAGCTAATCTAACTCATCGCCCACTTAAAACGGCAGAGAACGAGAAGCGCCAAACAGATGAACAATCCCGACCCCGGTTTGTCTTGGACCTGTCATTTACTATAGTTTTCATGCCGTTCCAGATAATTAATCCATTGTGCTCGTTACGAACACTTGGAAATGCATCTGAGAAATTCCTTTTCGTGGTTTTTGTTATACTGTATAATGTAGACACTTCTTTATTCTCGTGTAAAAGATGAGGCAAGTTGAATGATCACTGTTGCTGGACGTTGAAAATTACATGAGTTCATTTCTAGTGGCTCATAGATCTAACGAATAGCCAGAATACCGATGATAGCAGTAATGAAAACTCGAAAGTATTTCGTGAACCGAGTTGAACGGTATTTCCTGTGTTTATGCTACAGTGGTACGATTTTATTAACCTTCTATGGCACTTGGTTCGAGACAAAATGTGCTCCGGGTTGGGCAAAAGTGACCGAACTAAAAATAGAATGTATCTGTTTCATTATCTGTAGGTTTCAATCTATTTCCCTCGTGGATGGGGCAACATAATCTATTACAGTTGGTTACCCTGACTGGGGTTGAGACAATATCTTGTAGCTCATTCTCCGTCCGGCTTTTGGAAGCTGAAAAGAGAGTTTCGTCAGTTTTTCTGCGCCATAAACGCGTCTCTCTACTCCGAGTGTTGGTGGCTGACCAGATTGATTCACTGCCACCGCTATTATCTTCATCGTCCATCAGTAAGATAGGGGTGAGCCTAGACCAAGGCTATTACTTCATACATACATTGCCTTTGATATTTATTCCGATTGGTACAAGGGGTGAGGTGAAGGTAGTTTGGAAACTCGTTGCCCTTTTTCACATAATAAGGCAGGCTAATCAAAGACGTGTCTACATGTCTGCAATCTTTTTATGGCACGCCTCCTAGTTTACTTTGCTTCGCCTTTTTTTTGTGGTCACTTTGTAGAATATCGGCAGTTCTCTTATGGGTGCTCTCATCCTGTACTGAAGTTCATCCAAACTATGACATTCAAATCGAAAAATATGTATTTATCTTTGGTCCGTATGTAGTCCAAGCCCTAGTGATTGAAGTAGTATAACAAGTATTGAGTATACGCCCCACTGTGGTGAAGCGTATTGCATTTTCTATTACGCATTCCAATATGCGATATCGAAAGCCATATCATGGAAATTATTGATATTATCATATAATATTATACCCTACTAAAAAGATGTGGAAATACTGAGATTCAATAAGTTCAAGTAAATTCCAATGAAAATAGCTTCAATATAGGCTATTGAGGAAGGGAAAGTTCTATTGAATATCCTTATGTGCTCAAGGAATGTAGCTGCGACACTTAGGAATTCGTGAGATTCTAGTACTTTAGTATGTTATATCATATAACTTACATATTGCAGTGGATGATACAATCATTTGCATACACTAATCTAGCATAGAAGGCTTCAACATCAGCCACCATAATATAGCATGAAGCTTGATACCCGTGATCTCAGAGGACAAGCGACACGCGGCACAATTATACAATCACAGCTGCGGCCAGGTTGACCCAGAGCTTCGGTCCCGAAGTCATCAATACTATAACTAGGTAGTACTACTTCACTGCCAAGAAGCAGTGTGCTCACCAATAATTCACATCCAGTGACATCGTCGTCTATATAAGGTCTATCTCGATCCACCATGCAATGTGGACTAAGTGGAGTCTACACACTCTAAACCGAGATCTTCGATAGGTAATTACGTAATCCTGCACGTTAGTTACTGTACGCCACATGTACTTCGTAATAATAGGGATATTCCACCCCAGCCCTATACCGGGGTAATATGCGTTTTTAAGCTTATGCAGTGATATCCTCTTGACGGAGCTTACGAAGCCAGGAAGAGAGGTGTAGTCGAATGTAGCTAAGGAAGGAACTGCTTGACTTTTTGTTTCGTTTCGTTTTGACAAGACGATCACCTATTTTGTTTCTATGCCTTGAGCTAATCTTACTGGTCGACCTATACGTCTGCACATGACGCGGCGACGGTATCCTCCTGGTCGTCTTCATCTCGAGATCATGATGATGAACGGTCCCGTTCAATACCTTAATCAAGCTTGCAATAACGTATATATAATGGTTTGCAAGTACCGATGATGATTTACTCTCGGCACTTGCTTCACATTCGTTGTTCTAACCTAAATCAAACATTCTTTTGATTCACTTTTATTCCTCTTGTTCAATACTTTTATTCGATTCATCAATATGCGCCAATCTTCGCGCGCTGCTATCGCAGCTCTTGCGGTGACAGTGAATGCTGCATCGCTTTCCGATGTATGCACTGTATCCAATGTTCAGGCCGCCATACCTGCAAATGGAACCTTGCTAGGTATCGATTTGATCCCTTCAGCCGTGACAGCGGGCGCTATTTACAATGTATCTGCTGGTATGGGTAGCACTGCCACCTACACCTATTGCAATGTTACAGTCACCTACACCCACACTGGAAAGGGCGATAAGGTGGTCATAAAGTATGCTTTCCCAAGTCCTTCCGATTTTGAAAATCGCTTCTACGTCGCTGGTGGAGGTGGTTATTCTCTTTCCAGTGATGCAACTGGAGGGCTTGCATATGGTGCCGTTGGTGGTGCCACTGATGCAGGATACAATGCCTTCGACTACAGTTATGATGAGGTGGTCCTATATGGTAACGGATCCATCAACTGGGACGCGACGTACATGTTTGGGTACCAAGCATTAGGTGAGATGACTCAAGTTGGAAAGACGCTTACGAAGGGCTTCTACGGCTTGTCCGATGACACAAAGGTCTACACCTACTATGAAGGATGCTCTGATGGGGGAAGAGAGGGTATGAGTCAAGTTCAACGCTGGGGTGAGGAATACGATGGAGTTATCACGGGTGCTCCAGCTTTCCGTTTCGCGCAGCAACAGGTTCATCACGTGTTCTCATCCGCTGTTGAACACACATTGGATTACTACCCGCCACCTTGCGAAATGGATAAAATTGTGAATGCTACCATCGCTGCTTGCGATCCTCTCGATGGACGAACAGATGGTGTGGTTTCTCGCACAGATCTTTGCAAGCTCAACTTCAACCTTAGTTCGATTATCGGCGAATCATACTACTGCGCGGCAACTACCTCCTCTTCTCTCGGGTTCGGATTTAGTAAGCGTGCAGAAGGTAGTACAACCAGCACTACACCTGACCAGAATGGAACAGTGACTGCTGAGGGCGTCGCTGTGGCTCAAGCCATATATGACGGTCTCCACAACTCCGATAATGAACGTGCATACCTCTCCTGGCAGATCGCTTCCAACCTTGGAGATGCCGCTACTACGTACAACAACAACACTGAATCCTGGGAACTTAGCATTCCATCTACTGGAGGAATGTATGTCACCAAGTACGTTCAATTGCTCGATCTCGACAATCTTTCCGACCTTGATAATGTTACTTACAATACCCTTGTTGAGTGGATGAACATTGGTATGGTGAGATATATGGATAGCTTACAAACTACCCTTTCTGATTTAACTACTTTCCAATCTTCTGGGGGTAAGTTGCTTCACTACCACGGTGAATCTGATCCAAGTATTCCATCCGCCTCATCCGTACACTACTGGCAATCTGTTCGTTCCGCCATGTACAGCAATGCTACTGCTGAAGAGAGTCTAGAGGCACTCCAGGACTGGTATCAATTCTACCTTGTTCCTGGTGCAGCCCATTGCGGAACCAACTCCCTTCAGCCTGGTCCATATCCCGAGGACAATATGGAAATTATGATCGATTGGGTTGAGAATGGAGTCAAGCCAACTGCTCTCAATGCAACTGTTTCTTCGGGTACATATGCAGGCGAGACTCAGATGCTTTGTCAATGGCCAACTCGTCCTCTCTGGCAGAGCAACAGCACTACTTTTGATTGTGTCAATGATGAGGCTTCTATTGAGAGCTGGACTTACACCTTTGATGCATTTAAGATTCCTGTCTACTAGAAGTCCTTAGATTACATCTTGACGTATTTTCGAACTTGATGGGGACGACAGATTAGGAGGAACTGGAGGATATAGAAGAGAATGGAAATTTGGTTTCTTTGATTTTATTGTGGATAGTTGTTTCAATATTTGGTTCTGACGCTGTATATACTACATGGTAGTGGGTTGATATTACTTTTGATAAATAAATTTATTTATTACTTTCCCATTTCGATGTAGGTCCATGAGATCATATGTTTACGGGGCCTGGAATAGTCTTCCCGGAACCAATATGCAGCTTGAGGGCACCCTTAAGCGTTGTAAAAAATTAGGGGATGGAGTGGACTCTTCCATCAACTATATCATGATGCCTTTACAACTCAAAACAACCTTATATTTACTTTTCTTCAAAAAAGCTTCAAAATTACATAGGTTTAACAAATTATGTATATCAATTAAAATATTGAGGAAATGGGGAAGCAGTTGTACAACTATACAATACAGAGATGTAAGTGCGTCAACAAAAAATGTATTAATTAGTACTAATTTACTACCATTAGACCGGATATATTAATCCATCTAGGTACACAAAACCAACAAAGATTTCTCTTCGGCTCGACTTGCATTCTCAAACCAAATGCAATACCGAAAAGTTCATCTCAACAGCTCTGCAAGATGCGGTATGCTCTGATCAGTAATGAATGGCACGAGAGATGCATGGGTACCACGTGTTGTCCATATGTCTTACATGCATCACCGTCCAATTGTGGATCAAGGTAAATCCTCCGAGAGGTCGAGTTTGGAAAATCCCAGAACGGTGGATATTAGTGCTTACGGTATATGCATGTATCATCCACGTCGAAGCTGGTCTGAGGAAATCTGAGAGGATGATTAGGAGAGAAATTTTGGATGCGTTTGGCTATAAGTATTGGGATGCATTGGCGTGCGTTTGGTTTGAATTCCTTATTTTAGATGCTTCTTTTCGTGTTTTGAGCAACTGGGATTTTGACGAATACTATTCGAATGTTTGAGGATGATTCTTTAGATGCTTTTGATTTTAAAACTGTACAATTTGATCGTCAACACATTTTATATTATAAGAATCTTCAACAACTCGTTGCCTCGACTGTCTACATCTTGTTGTTATAATCACCATGCATTTATCACATACTAAACAAGAAGACACTGTCCTCCCAAACCTCCATCCAAAGTCAAAACGATCCATCAAGACATTCCTCTCACCATATCATCCTCGGCAGCTCTCGAAACTCCTCACACTCACTCCCCTCCAATCATCTCCAATCAAAGCCCTGATCAACCCTCTTCCAGAATTCCACTTCTTCTCCCAACTCCCTTCCGAAATCCGCGCCATGATATGGACTATCTATTTCACCTTTCCCCGCATCCACATTACCGCTCTCGGCTCCCAACCCACAGCTTCAGATCCCTGGCCTCTAATGCTATCCCGCTCACCCCATTTCCATCCCTCGCTCCTAATATCCCACGAATCTCGCTCTATCTACCAACAAACCTGCTGGCTAGAAACTCTACAACGAATGCATATTCAGCCTCAACCCTCGATTCGACATCCGACCTCCACATCTTTCAGCTCGACATCTTTTCTCGCCTCTCCCGGAAGCGATTTGGTAAATTGGGATACCGATATTTTCTGGTTCAAAGGAATTCCAACGGTGAAGAAGCTATCGATTAGTTATCCTGAGAGCCATATGCAGAGAAACGAGGATGTGCGGAAGGTGGCACTGGATTATGCGGTTTTGGATTATGAGGAGGATAGCTATTATTGGAGGAAGCGATTTAAGGTTGGTTGGTATGGATTAGTTTGCGTGTTGTATTTGTTTGAGTTTCTGGAAGAGGTCTATTTTGTGCTTGATGTGGAGGGTGGGAAGGGAGTCGGGAAAGGAGATACCGAGGTATCGTTTGAGATGGTTGATGCAGAAGAGAGAGTGAGAAGGAGGTTGGAGGATGTGAAGAGGGAAATAGATAGGGATGATGGATTGAGATTCCCTCAATTGGATGATAGAGGGATTTATCCGGGTTTGGAACGTCTATTTTCTCGTCGGGAAAGGGGTTATGGGTGGCAGATTCCAAAGATACGATTTGTATATGCTAGGAATATTGGATGATGGATGAGCATATAATATACACTACTCCCAGTGTTACTACAAGAGCGTCCTTCGAGATTCCATATATTGAGAAGGGTCCATTATATTAATGGTACCGTCGGATACCCAGATTGCACTATTCTGGAATCTCGTATCAAGTGTGCATCTCGTGATGATCAGATGAAAACACTCCAAATTTATTTCCGAGTCAAGGAGAAATTGAGAAGTCGTGCATAATGCGATAGACATCTGGCCCCCATAGCATAAATTCTTCAGTAATCGAACAGACTTGACACTTAATCCGTATTAGATACCCGCCATCCAAGATGACAATCTGCGAAGTGGAATAGCCTTCAAGTTAGCTCGAAACTAGAACAACAGTACTTAACCCAAGTGCCCAATATTTTCAAACCCTTCCACACAACCACCCACTTTCCATACTCCCCAGTGTAAAGCTCCGAACTCATAGCATTCTCAAACAAGCAATCTACCTCATCACAAAACCCTTTCATCCCAAAGATCCAGTTTTCTTAACCTCGACTTCGTACGTATTTCCATTCTTCATTCTTGATTGATAATTCGCATAGCCTTCCTCCAATTTTTAAAAAGGGGAAGCCTAAAAAAAAAAAAAGATCTATAAACCCAATATACCTCTCTAAACACCTCTTCAAATATCCATAACACATCATCCCCTCCTTTCCAAAGATTCTCTCTCCGGACCTCAATTCCGTCGCGTCGCTTACACGCCTATTTCAACAAATAAATTAATCGGGAGGAAAATAGTCAGTCGTATAGGATGTCCGTATATCCTTTGAAATGTAGTGCGCAGATTTCTTCGTTAGGCACGAGATATACGAAGCTGGGAGGCTTTGTATTTTAGTGGGGATTTGGATGGGGATCCTGACATACAGATAATAGAGAGATGTGTGAGTCAGTTGGGAGTGGAGTGGGATCTGGGATGTGAAGAAAGATGATGGAGAAGGAGAAATTTTCAGAAGTTGTCGAGACAATAATGACCTTTCCAGCTTTCGGATGATACTAGCAAGAAATGCGAATCTTATTTCGTCATCATGACACATACATACATAATAAAAATCTATTTTCCCCCTCTCCCACGATCAAAAGCCACTCACGCATCATAACGACCATTACCCCTCACCACATAAATTTGTCCGACAAGTACCGCACACCCTACCGCCATCGAAATAGCGATAATCGGTAAATTGACCCTTGCAAAATCTAGCCTTCTAACATGAATATGTTTCCTCCCTAGAATATCTCTCCACAACAAGCCAGCCAGCGATGCGCTAAACGCCGTACTAAATGCACCATAATTTACACCAACAGCCATCGAATATACTGTTCCCCAGAAAGCGCGATCGCTGATAGGAAGACCATTGTCACGGTGGATCTCTTGCCATGCTTGGATTACGCGACAGAGAAGGATTGTAGTGCCGATGTTTGTACCTGCGAACTATAGTAGAACTTAGATTAGTTTTGAAAGAGAACCCAAGTATTGATAAGGAGATACCCACGTTACAAAGAATACAGGAGAGAAATCCCATACCGCCAATAGCCCCAACGGTACCGGTCTTATCGACCCAGTGATCCCAGCCGTAAGCGAATACTGGAACCCATCCTTTGGTCACTAATGCTTGTACGAGAACGAACATTGAAAAGGCAAATGGAACAAGGGCGAAGGGAAGATGAGCAACTACTGCTGTGACAGTTGGAAATGTTTCTTGACACCATAGATATGCCTCGCCAAAAAGCGAAACTAATGTTGAACGTCCGCGCTGCTTTTGAGGCTCGACCTTGCGGGAAGCTTTCTCGGATATTGCTCGGTCATTTGACTCCGATTCATGACTTATTCGAGGTCCCAGCACTCCTAATGGGGAAGAAGGAGATTCGGCGAGCTTTGATTCCTTCTTCTCATCTAGTGTGCTCATTGCACTGGTCGAAGAGCGACTGTTTTGTAAATTTTCTTCTGTTGGAACAAGGGTTGAGATAGATGAGTCCAAGCGATCACTCGGTTTTTGAGTTTGCTCATTGAAACTTTCTGATACCAAGAGCGTAGGGGTTCGACTATTCCCTGGGCCAGTTTCGCCTTCCAATGACTTCATCTCGAATTCTTCGGGCGATTTTGTTAGCATCAAAGAGGCTCCATTCGGACTTTGAATATCTCGCTTCTCTTGTTCCAAAATGACTTGACTCGCTTCTTGCTCTTCTCTGATCGCTCGCTCAGCTCGGGCAAGTTCGACCTCGTGTCGTCCATTGCGAGCGATCTCGCGTGTTTCATGTCGGTTAATCCACCCTAATGAAATCTCCCAAACAAACATCACAGAGGCTGCTGGCAAAGTTACCCAGAACACTGGATACTCGCCTTTGCTCTGACTAATAGCATTGAGAACCAGAACCATAATAAGTGTTATGGCCATGAGAATAGCTCCAAATGCTGCGCCTTTTTTATCAACAAAAGGATTCATAATTTCCTCAAGAGAAAGTTGTTTATCTTCTGAGGGCTCATTCTCCTGTTCCTCACCGGAGCTTCCTTTAGCATTAGGAATATTCGGGTTTACAGGCTTCTTGGCCTTGGCTTCCTCGGAGAGCTCATGCATTTTGATCGAAAGTGGAATCAGAGCCTCATCAGCAAAGACGATATATAGTAAGAATGGGAATAAGACGATCGCTGTTGCGACTACTGGAACAATCATGTTCGCTGTGTAATTGATAAATTTGATACCGAATGCACCAGCTAGAACAAGATTGGTTGGGTTAGAAGAGACAAGAATGGCCGAGGCGATATTGGCGATTGCGAACTGAGTGAAGATCCACGCTCTTGGATGAATGATATTACTCGATACTCTAGTCAAGTAAGCAAGGAATGCAGTACCGGACAGAATAATGGGATCATTTCCGATGAAGGCACCCAGGCAGAAAAAGAATGCGTAGAGGAAGAAGAACAGTCTATGTCCAACTTTGCCTCCCTTTTGAAGCACTTTGAATGCCAAATATCTGATGAGACCAGAAGCATCGATCGAAATGGCAATATATGCTAGGGTAATGAAGAAAACCATAATATCAATCGGATTGATACTATTTGCCCCAACTGTCCCATCGTGCACTTCTTGTCGGCCGATTGCCAAGATAGCGAGTAGAAAGAGATCTGCTATCAAAGGTGCTGTCACGAAATTCAAAGGGAAGTTCAACTTAACGAAATGCGTGACTTTTCCACTTTCGCCATCTTGGTGATCATGCTGATAATCTTCCTCCCTTGGCGAGATCAATCGCAAATGACTTAAGGTATCCAGAAAAGCGTTTGATAATTTTCGGGGAACATATACTGGAACATGAAATGGGAAAAGGACAATAACATCTATGTGATTCAGGTAAAGTTAATTACCCCTTCCTGGAAAAGCAGCATATTCGAGAAACATTTAGCACTTACTAGTTATGACAAAAACAATGAGTGTGATTATAGATCGCCATTCTTTAATTTTATTGGTGTCAAGACTCTCTGCCGTCATGCTGAAAAGTCCTTTGCGACGAAAATATCACAGGCAAACGAATTTGTTGAATAAATGGTGATGAGAATCTATCTCGATACCTCTCGAAAGATAATTCTGTCGCAATGGGAATTCCAAAGTATCCTCAGGTGATTTCGCAGCCTTGTTAAAGTCACCAAAAGTACTATGGATGTCCAACGCTCTATTGAGGCGATCACAGTACATGAGACACTCTAGATGCGAATCGCACCTTTGGATGATAGCTGTTGGGCAGAAATCAGTTGAAGTTGGACATGGGATGGAAAATTTTCGCAGAGCAACAGACCTGAGAGAGACCCGATAACTTCAAAAATCTCCTTAGGCTTGTAGGGTAAGATGAGATTGTGATAATTAACGCATTTTATTCTCAAGCACAAATTGTTTGTAAAGACCGTTTACAGCCAAGAAACATGAATACCACACGTGGATAGATTCTCGTTGTGAAATGGATCAGATTTCAGGCGCCAATAAAGGGCAAATCAAGTTGAAATCTAATTGGATTGAATTGATTGTAAGACTACATGTACATGTGCAGGTACATTGAAGACGAGGCTGTGCCGTGCGATTTACGTATCGAATTGCCTTGAGCTTTTTGGGAATAGGTTCAAGAATACCTAGTACCGTACTTGGAAGGCAAATTGAAGAAAAATATGCCAAGGAAGTGGAATGTCAGCTGTAAATCTCACACCGCATTTAACAAATATGAATGAATGCCATCGTTTCCCCACGAATTTACTAACTTCCAAGGTTCACATTGATGGCAGGCATTCAGGTTCATATATACCACTAGTAAGTATGGTTGATAAGACAGAGCACTTTACATGTCTTATTAGTCGACTACTACTTGGCGACCAACAGGATGGGATGGAATACAGAGTAGACAGACAGGATGATGGTATGTTGATCTATTAGGTACCTACCAAATAAAGTTCCAGTAGACAGCCATTCAAGCGTAAGCAATTACTAGATACATACATAGTTACTGACTGCCATTAACATCATACTTTCTCGGGCAGCTCCGAATCTTTAGCTCAAAGTTAATAGAGTGAGCCTCTTCCTTCTAGAAGAATGTCATCTCTAGTGCGATGCGATAGTGAGCTACCTAGTAGTTACTCATGGAATCTGATACAGCATGAGGTAATGTAATAAAGTAATAAAACATCAATCATTACAACCCAACAATCAATGTCATCACTATCAATCATCCATGGAATCTGTTCTAGATGAAAAGCAAACCTCGAGACATTAGATAAGGTCGTCCGATAAGAATTGGTGGCTCATAAATGTGGCTGAAAAGAGGGGGGCAGCTAGGTAAATACTTTCAGCCACACCAGATGTTGACTGTAACAAAACATTCTCCCCTATTTCAATACATAGGAACCTACCTAGGTAGATAGAGCAAGGACATCTACTATCCAAGAACCAACACCCTTCTAAGCATGATTAAGACTTGCTATCAACACTTTACATTCCAATGCGTCTCAGAATAGGTGGTCTCATACGCAGAATCCAGCGTTTTAGTACCTCCTCTTGGTCTGCATCAGGTCCTATAAAGCATGTCAAGATAGATGACGAAGAGCGTGGTGTAGACTTATATGATTTACCAACTCGACTACACCATCAATCATCTTTTCACATGATCAAAATGATTCTCCTGGCCCTCCTAGCTCTTCTTCTCATAGTCCTCTTGTTAGGATATACCATTTACAAACCCCCCCAATTCGTCATCAATTACCTCCAATGGAAGTATCCTGACGTCCTATTCCAAATCCCTCTCTCAAATGCCCACCGCGTCATCGCCTTAACAATCGACGATGCACCTTCGGGAGAAACATCTCGAATCTTAGATTTACTCAAGATCTACGACGCCAAAGCCACCTTTTTCATCATCGGAAGCCAAGTTTCCTCGCACCCCTCTCTAATCCAACGCATCCACGCCGAAGGTCACGAGTTAGGAAACCACGCCTGGGCCGACGAGCCATCCATCTCCCTCCCCATCTCAGAGCTCGAGCGTCAAATCAAAGAAGTCGAGGATCTCCTCCCCCCCAATCGTCCGATTTCCGGCTCCAAAATCCCGCCCAAGTATTTTCGTCCCGGGTCCGGATTCTTCAATGCGCAAATTTTGGAGAGGGCAAGACAGTGGGGCTATCGCGTCGCGTTGGGGAGTATCTATCCTCATGATCCGCAAATCCATAATGCGAGGATCAACGCGAAGCATGTTTTGAGCATGGCGAGACCCGGAGGTATCATCATCATGCACGATAGACGATCGTATTCGGCGGCTGAGATTGAGTTAGTTCTTGGAGGGTTGAAGAAGAGGAAGTATAGGATTGAGTCGCTAGGAGGCTTGCTTGGAGTCGCGGGGATGAATCAGGCGATATAATGCCGAGATGTCATTTTTGCTTTCTTGGGTTCGTCGACTGTCAAACTCTCATAGTGTATTTGTATCATACACCATCATATTCTGGACCAAAAGATGGAACTTCACAAAAACGAACAAGCACAGTTGGAGCAACGCAAATTGGAACTTGCATCTGAGCCATTTCTTGGCGAGGAGGTTTCGAAGTAGATTGGAACACAGACGATGGCAATAAATCGCAAAATCCATTCGATTCCTCTTCCAGCTCTAACCATGCACACCTCTTGCTCTCACTAATGCGACCACCAACACGAATGTATTGCAGAGATGCAGAGAACGAGAAACAACCAAAAAGAACCCCTCAAAATCCACATCCATCCAAGCAAAAGCGAGGAAAAGAATCAAGAGACATAGAATAAAAAAACAAATAAAACCCCATAAAAACATAGCTGAAGAAACACCATTATCCCAACTTTCCAAATCTACCTGATTCACAGACTCTCATCCCGTCCTCGTGAAAATAAATAAATAAATAAAAATCACAAATCTCATATCATACATGCATACATACATACATGCACACATAGATATAAATCACGCACTCTTAACTTATAATCCCCCTCGAAAAAACAACCAGTATCCAGTACATTCCGAACCTCAAACCAAATCCAAACTCCAGATTACCCCCCTCTTTCTGATATCAAGAAATCAGAATAAGGAAACTCTGCTCTCGTATCTGTCCGTGTATTGAACATTGTCCCATTTACCGATGATTTCCAGGATCCGAGACGCATCGCTATAGGTAAGCAAAGAAAAGAAAACTAAAGAAAGGGAAATGAAGAAATGCAAAATAATAGATAGACTGGTGAAATAACAATGTATACCAATGATACAGTCTCCAAAGGAAGAAGAGGGGAATGAAAGAAGGATGGTACAGAAGTTTAGAGAATAGATATCTAGTAGCTCAAAAAATATACATACATACATATACAGACCATCATCTCACGTAAAGAAAAACACAGTCATTCACACACACACACACGAACACACAAACAGGAAAATATAGTATCGTTTGAATACGCAAGATTCTCATTCATCGCCAGCCTCGCGACAACAACAACTACTACTACTAAATCCTTTCGTGGCTACACACCACTACAACATCGTACATGACAGGTATAGCGAACCACCATCATATTCATCTCTCCTCTGCCACTTTCGACTCCCCATCCTCCGCATCACCTCCTCAAAATTTAAGCATTATATCCATTCCAATAACGGCCCATACCATAATGCAACATCTCCTACACACCCCCTTCCCCAAGAGATTTTCTTTGCACGGCAAGGTACACTCTCCGCCTCCACCCAAACATCCAAAGAAAAGAGATAATAACTCCGATCATGCAAGATCAAGATCTAGTACAGTACAATGTCATACAAGACATCAGTATTCGCCAACAAGAAAAAAGAAGTAGTAGTAGTAGTAGTACTAGTATTGTTATCCAAGAAATCAAAAAAGTTGGACGAAAAGTCGAGTAAGGAGAACATGAGAGGGAATTTTGTGGAAACGAGTCCAGAAAAATATGGTGAGAAGGAAAAAACGCCAGACGCGGCCGGACTTGTCGGATTTTTTAACAATAATGACCCATTTCCACGCCGCGCAAGGAAGATCCCCAGCATATGTAACAATACGGGATATATTGTAAACAAGGACATGAAAATGCAGCAGCGCTAATGTCAACGAAGAAAATATAAGAACATATAGTGAGAGTTTGGAATGCGAGATTACAGTACAAAAAGAGAGGGTATCATATTCGAGTTTTGGTGCCAAGGTTCAACCAGCTCATATCCGAAGGGATTGAGGGTTGGTTTTGTCGTTGAGTAGGTGGTGGCGGTTGAGGTGATTGGAGCGCGAAATTATTCCCTCCAACAGTATCTCTGTTGGTGGTATATACGCTAACAGTGTATGCATTACTTGGTCTGTTGTGAGACCAGCCTTGATTGCCCATTGCCCATGAGTCCGGATCATTTACACTTTCTGGAACTCCACTCGAGTATGCATCGGATCTTCCATCATAAGATGAAGCATTGCTTGCATAAGAGTCAGGTCGGAGCCATTCAAACTTGCCAGACATCTCCGCTGCTACTGGGAAATGGGACCCGGCGGTAGATACAGTAGGACTATTAGTAGCCACCCGATATAATGGAGTATCTCCTGGAATCGGAATCTTCAATGGAGGGACCAAAGCCGATGTTGTGGTAATTTGACTTGGAAGTCTGGAAGCATTAAGCTGTGTAGTCAGCCTTGGATCCGAGTATTGTGAAGCGGCGTCATCGTCACTATTAGAAAGATTTTGTTTTGATTCTCCAAACCCCAAGAAACTCGTCATTGCACTCCCACCAGACCAATATCGATTCCATCCCGATGATCTTCTTGTACTGCCTCTTCTCTGCGCTCCAGGATTCCTAGGTCGTGGTGTAACCGTATCTTGACCGAATGAAACTTCCTTTGCCAATGCATCTTGAGCGTAAGTCCGATCAGGTGATGTAGGATCATTTATTGTAGTTTTGTAGTTCTTGTTAAATTGACTGCTGCTGCCACTTCCCGCACTCCCGTTACCTTTGTCGTCCTCTCCTCTTCGATGTCCTATACGACCCATCAAGATGGCCATTGATGAAAATGAACCCTGGGATGCCGATTGTCCATGTCGCGGCGGATGCATTGATGAGTGCATATTTGCCAGACCTCTGTCCGAAAATTCCAACCCATCTTTCTCGAGAGGATATCCATTTGCATCTGCATTTTTGAGATCCCTCTTCTTCCGTCGCCATCGGAAAAGAATTAATACACCAATGAGTAGTAGAGCGGCCCCGATTATAGACCCAAGTACTGCACCCAATACTTTGACCGGAAACGTGTCGGCAACCTTATCGGTCGATTCAGCGGCTGCTGCAGTAGTGTTACCAGTACTTGTAGGTATCGAAGGACTTGCAATCGAAGAGGACGATGATGGTACAATAACTTGTTGTGTGGTAGACTTCACCAACATTGATGTTGCATTAACCCAAGAATTTGTTCCCGCTCCAAATATGCACAGAACATCATCCTCATTTCCACCCGATATTACTACTTGTCCAGCTGCGCCCATCGCGACCGAATATGATGTCCTCGTAGATGTTGGAGCCAGTGTACCATTATAAGCAGGCCAGTCAGCTTCCGTAAGACTACTTCTTTTTAATTCTTGCGTAGCTCTTTTTGTAGAGGTACTTGTTGACACAATAGCCTCCGCGCTTTGCACGGGACTTCCAGAACCATCAACCAGAACGGTCCTGTTTACAGTGTTTGGTGCCACTGTCATATCAAAAGTAAAAAGGTTCTTGCTTCCGTCATCGCCCGTCATCATAACTGCTTTGACTGCTGAAGTGTTATATATCGGAGTGGCTAAGCTGCTGTTTGTGTTAGCCCAGGCCGTTGCTGGATTGAATTCCATCACGGCAGTATTCGTGTCAGTACCGCCAATATAGATTGCCGAGTTTGATGACCATGGAAGCAATAGAGGCTGCACAGCGGGTACAGGTGGTGTAATAGAAGCCCCATATGACAGAACATTATATGGAGGCGACGCGGAAATCGTGAAGGTTTGAGATGATGGATCTTTACTACCATCTTGACTTCCTGCATACATTAGAATGGAGTCCGATGCATTCAAGTATACAGCACCGTGCCATAGTCGATTTTGAGCGACTAGCACTGTAGTAGTTAAGGTGTCCCATGTTCCATCATTAAAATTATATCGTTGAAGACCCGTATACAGGCTTGTAGCATTACTGCTCGTTCCACCGACAATATACAATGCATCCTTTCCGTTAGCAGGTGTTGCCTTTACACAAACTCCTCCCGATACAGATTCTCCTTGGGGTAATTGCGTCCAATTCGCTCCTTGGACTAACGATAGCGACTGAAACGCTTCGCTGTTGTATGCGTATAATGTATTGTTATATAGTATCGAACAGGAATCATCCAGAGAATGTTTTGGTTTCGGTAGAGCCATTATTATCTTGCTCAGTCGTGGTCGTGTTCATTCGTTATTCAGGTCGTCGGATAGGCCGATCGACGCTACGAATGGTAAAAGGTTCGTCCTCGTTTCCGTTATGTATCTTGGCACATTATGAGCCAAGTAAGAAAGATGTAGAAGATGTCTATCAATTGATAAGTTGAAAGGATGCTGTCAAAGCGACGAAACCAATTGTCGGAGGTCAGGTCTCGGTGGGTGTTGGAATTCGAAGGGAGTCGTCAACGACGGGTATGTCTTCCAGCAAGCTACAATGCTTTAACAAGAGGCGTCGAAAGCCCGTAAGTAGTCACCGTCAAGATGTCCAATCAAGTCGAATTTGTAATGAAGATTCAGTTCGTCCCGATTTCGAAGTGTAAGGCGTTTGGCAACAGATCCTCTAAGTGCGGGCAAGCTGAAACAACTAAGTGTAGATAAAGGACCCAAGATTGCAACGTTATTTTCTCAGATCATAAAACGAAGGCGACTCTTGAGATGGTGAATGGCGCCTCAAATGAAAAAGAAACTGCAAAGAATGCACAGCAATCGAAACGTGAATGGTACAAACAAGTATGCCAGTATGACAACTGATGAGATCGGTATGGTATTTGGCACCCACGGTATAATAGGAGTTGACCGGCTGTCGAACAATCACGTCCGCTTCCTGGGGCAGGCCACGAATGGTACGAGCGAGGACCCGCCCTGTTTTGATCTACAATAGTATAAAAGCCGAGGATGTTCTGTTTTTGAAGCGCTCAATGCGATTTGTGTAAGTATGCTTTATATGTCTGGTTTCGAATGTATTATCACAGATAGATACTAAATTGCAAGAATATCAAATTTTCTTTCGATGATCCTGTAGAGGGATGGTATTCCTAGAATTCAAAGAAGAACAATCAATGATTCCAAACCCAGGATGGAATGAAATTGTAGAAGTCTCAGGCTTTGGTGGGCTTAATGGGCTTGACTGGCAAGGAGTTGAATGAATCCTTGAATGGATGAAAGGTTCTTCAATTTCGTTTTCGAGCCGAAGGACGGGGATTCTGGATTGGAAATGGGTATGGGTATGGATGGTATGTATGGGACCTATGGATGTATTGCTGTATGCGACGCACGCGATATTCATATGTATGTAATATGTAAGGATTTCAATACCTGAGTGGAGAACGGAGAAGCTTTCTGGTATGAATCCGTATGATGTGTGGTAGAAAGTGGAACTTCGTAAGTCTTTTGGTTCGTCATAGGTCGTTGTCGTTATCCATCAATTGCTCTATATGGGTTCATAAGATTCGTTGCCGGTTCCTAAAATTGGGGGAAGAAAGATTAATCAAAATATAGATATTAGGTAGGCGTAAAATGGTTGATAGATATCCAAAGATTGGTAGGGAGGTAGGGAGGTAGGGTAAAAGGTTTTTGGTAGAGTACAATGATAGAGGGATAGAAGAACGATGAAAAGTACTGGACACAATCGCCAAGCAAGCAGGCAGGTAGTGGACGAGCTGGCAAGGTTGGGGTGTAAGAAGGGAAGGATCGATAAAGATGCGTATGATACGATCTTTTTTGCCTCTTGGTAAGACGAAATGGTATGGTTAATGTAATAGGCAGATTGATGAATTTGTGAATGTTAGCACGGAGTATAGATAGATCTATGATTAATTTCATGTTGCGGTAAGATCTTTTCTCCCTCTCTTATTTTACTCTTTTACTCTCTCTCTTCAAATGATCTCCCTTCCAGTATTGACCAGTCAGAGTATGTTCTTGATCGTTCCTCTTACTTTTCCCTCTTCCCTCACTCCTCCTCCTTCTTCTTCCCCTTCCAACCAAATACAGATTGAACTTTTGCAGTCATACCCCTGTTTTTAGCATTTCCGTACCTGCTTTAATCAGATTGGGCAGTAGCAAGTCTCTCTACTAATCTTTGATAAGTTTAGTTTCATGCAACTAATTCAAATAAGGGGCTATTTTGGTTTGAGACCTCCCACCCTGCATGAACATTTTGAGCATTCAAAATCCACTCTCCATTTCTCTTAGCGCGCCAAGCATCCAAGGGTGTTTCGTGCTGTCCGATATCCAATTCTTTTCCCCCCTAGCCACCCCCAAACTACTTCCATGTGCTCACTGCTCACTTAGAATTTAGAATTTAAAATTTAGAATCATTTTGCAAAACTTTTGATGCTTATTAGACAACTTCTTGTTACTCAGCCAGCTTAGCTAGCTCAGCCTGTAATGATTTAATCTAAGCCGTAATGTATTTATATGTGCATCTGAATAGCATCGTCATTTCTATTTTCGCATTGACTTCATTACTTTATCCAAACATTAGTTCTCGTACTCCTATATTGGACAATCCGGGTATGACTATCCATCGACAAGCAATCAATAAATTAAAACGTCCGTCCTCCGGGATCCAACTAGAATATTCTCATGGATAAACTTCTTCTTATCCGATGTTTGAAAAATCATTTTCTACTCTGTGTATGCAGATGGGGATGTTGAAGTTAATGAACGGAGCTTACGACTTTTCGAGTCATACTTGCGATACGCAATTGATGAAAGGAGGTAGAAGAGAGAAGAAAGCCTAACAGATTTGACTGAGCCAGCCTTTATCGCCTTTATTGGACACTGTAATCACGGTACCAAGATGCTACGGCTTCATTGATCCAAATTGTCATCCCATCCATCCATCCATTGATTGACCGAGCGACGAAGAAGGCGAGTAAATATTTGGGATATATTATTATCACATTGATTTCTTGGTCCCATATCAAAAGTTCCAAGCACATTTCATCTTCTTTTCATTGGCTAGTTCATCCACTTTTTGCCTGCAGCAATACGCTCAGACTGAAGTACGGGAATGATTTGTTTCAACGACATGTCAATATGTCGAATCGTCGACCGACAACAAGGGTATCTGTACATGTACTTCAAAAAATAATCACACCGGTTTGAATGAGCAGTAAATTAATTGGAATCTAGGACAAACCATACTCAGTTTTCTGATGTTGTAGAAATCACGGAAGTGGCTGTCTAGGTACTGACTGTACTATGAGAAATAATTGGTTGGGGTTAGAAACGCTCCACGCACAAGCATTCTTTTTGAAAATTTAGCCCAAAATACGAGTTGGCTCGGTTGAAGGGTTTGCTGCGAATAACATTGATCCAGATTCTTTGCACAGCACTTCTTTGAGTTGTTACACAGGAAGTTTCCTGTTTTCCAATTCAATCTTCCCCTTCATCTTTCGCTAAATCATTTTCAGTTCTAAACGAAACTCAAGTAGGAGCGATGTCAGAATATTAAAAAGGAAAAACAAAGCTAAATCTTTCAACGTGGTGGCCAAGGTCAAATATTGATATCTCTAACAATAGACTCCATTCATGTAAGCGCTTTCATTACAAATTTATTTGTTATCAACTCCATCAATAAGATGTGAAGGTATTGGTTTCTTATCTTTCTCTAGAAGCGCGCGGCCAGGCCAGTAAGAGATGTTGAAGACAATGGCCAACATGTGATTGGGTCTAAGCTTTTGCGATGTGCCGAAATGACTTATCGAAAGTGCCGGTAGTTCATGATTCATTCGTTGAAAATACATCATTTTTCTGATCATAGTACTGAAGATCTATTCTAGTGATCTGCCCTCATGCAGCTCGCCTATACGGAAACACCACACTTATCACGTGGATTTGTGATCTCATGTCTTGAATTTGGGGTTATCTTTGCAAGCTTGCACCATGTTGTTTCCCACGAATGGTGGCCAGTAGTGTGGCCTTATTTGCATTTCGAGAGTAACGTGCCAACCTTATTCTGAATTTCGATAGTCTCGGCGGCACGCTGTTCATGCACTTCTTTCTACAAGTGCAGGCAAGGTGTGATTTCTTGTGATCATACTAATCTTAATGCCGTTGTTGTGACACCATCAAAGCCGTTGGGGAACAATTTCGTTGGACACAATCTATGGAAAATTAAACAATTGTATTATTATTATAGCACCGTTACTCGACTTACGGAATCTTTTCCCGCACATTGTACTTCAAAAGACTATTGTGGCCTAAGTACGAGTCAAGGTCATCGTACCATAGACCTTTGGGGCCTTGTTCAAGGACCTTGAGATCTTCCAGTTACGAAGAGGATTGAGATCGAGATTAAACACACTCGATGTTTACCTTCTTGTAAGATCTATATTTGACGGAGAAGTGCAACCTAGTCAGGAAGGCAAAGAACAATCATGATTTCAGGCTCGATGTAACCAGTCTAAGCTCTACGACATAACTAGATCGACTGAGCGAACGTTACTACACAATGAGACCTACCAGTATACAATCGTTCTCCAGTTAATCATACACTGCTACCATTGGACAAGAAGCGAATTTAACCTTCTCCTCTTCATTCGGTGAATCACAATGACGTTTACTTATTGAATAACTAACTAACTTTACAATTTTGCGTTTCTTCAAAGTATCTTTGAGGTAGAGTTACAATGTTGAGTCAATGTCAATCTTACGCCATGTCAATTGGCCGGATTGATTGATGTGATGATGTTTATTTGGACCGACTTTCACGCAATATCATGCATTCGACGTGACGTGATTTCTATGAGACTACGTAGGGACCAGACTTTTGATCGGTGGCTACCACGGAGGAAGTTAGTTGTGGTGAAGAAAGGATAGTCTGCCTTAAAACTGAAAGATCAAACCAAAATAGATATGACTTATTCCAGACAACAATATACAAGCAACAAACATCGAATACTCAGGTGAACGTGATCTAAGATGCTGTATAGAAAGATTCACGTATCAAGGTTTCAGGATGTAAATAAATCCAGTTACAAATGCATAAATCCAACTATTCAACTCACAGAGCTCACAAAGGACTACATATACATAGAAAACATATAATAATATCTCTCTCATTGAATAAATGCTAGTATCACCCACTAAAACTGAACTATAGAAAAAAGAGTCAAGAAAAGATAAATGAATAAAAGGAAATAGGGTATGTGCCATATATGCATGAAACAAACTCAAATAAACCACACATCCCACTCCACACATATATCCAACATCCCTCTCTTTCCCTCCCGTACCTGTACAAAGAGAACCCTATGCAATAAATAGAGAATTTTGTACCGCTAAGTGACGCAAGGAAATCGTTATCTTGTATATGATACTAATGATATACCCTCTCTCTCTTTTTCGTCCATCGGCTCGCTAGCAAGCCAATTGGTCGATAAGATGAGATGGGATGCTATTGTGCTTCACTTCTGTGTGAAGACGCCTGTCATTCCCTCTTTTTCTTCCTTTCTTCCCTATTCTATGGGGATGAAGTAAAGATCTAATAAGCCATCCCCCTATAAGCACCACCCCCGGAATTCCCACCTCCCAAATCCATATTCGGTACGGTAGGCTGACGACTTTGATGCCCAGTTCCAGCCACTGGCGCAGCGCCATCGACAAGGTTTTCTTGGCTGCGCGAATATGGGTTCGCGGGCTCATTCATGAAACTTGAGGGTTCATGCGACTCGTGAGTGGAGTGTAAGTATGGGTGTTTTGAATCAGCTTCATAGGAGTGAATGCTAGATTTAGAGTCCATGAGGAGAGAGTTGCGGGCGTCGAGAGGAGTGAGGTTATCAAGGTCGCGATTGAGTTTTTCTAAGGGAGAGGTTAGTTTTGAGAACTTTGGATGGGGAGAGAAGAGACTTACCAGCTTCCTTGCGACGTTTTCGGTGGGGGTTTTGTTTGATGATTGAGATGACGGCGTTAACACCAATGAGGATGGCGAGGGTACCGGTGAGAACTGATTGAATGGCAATAAGGACGACACCGGTGACTGTTTGGGTGGTTTCGGCGATACCGAGTTCTTCGACAAAGACGAGGATACATATGACAGAGAGGACACGGACGGCTTGGACGAACATGTTAATCACGTTGGCGGATTTTCTCTCGTAAGGACGACTCCAGAGGAGAAGTGAGAGCACTGGTAAAGGAATTAGAACGAGAGTCCTGTAGTTTCGCACGGGATTACTTACTGAGGCATTCGATAATGAGTTGAGCAACGGTTTGAGTGAGACCATGTCCATCGGCTGCTGCTAACACGCATCCTTTTGCGAACATATAGATGATAGCTGGGACGAACAACCACCAAAAATCCTTCTTGTAGTTCTCGTAGAACATACTGTATTTGAGCCAATTGTCCTTCTTCTCGTATAAGCCCGACACATCTCCATCTCTCTCCTTAAGCTTCTTTGCTGCCGAGGAAATTTTGTAGGCGAAGAATACAAGAACAGCAGTAAAGATAGTCAATGTGACAGCAGCAAGTGTTTTAGCAGCCCATGAATCGCCATTGGTGAATTGGAATATACAGTAAAGAACCCATACACCGTAGAGAGCAAGAATCAATTGAACAGTGAGACGAGCCATAGTTTGCCAGTAATGTTTTCGGAATCCGGTAAGACTTTTTGGGAAAGATGCGAAGAGGGCCCAGGTTTCGAGGAGGACTTTGAAAGCAAGGACTGCGACGACAATGGCGGCAATAACACAAGCAACGATAAGGAGAACTGTCATGAAAGTGTTGGCTTGTGGAACTGAAAGTTCTTCGACGTAGGCCTTGATTCCCGCTACTTTTTCTTCGATGATTGCTGTCGTAGTGGTGGTGTCACTAGCATCATCCGTTCCGTTGACTGACGTCACAACATCTCGAAGGTATAGTAATGATCGTTTGGAGGGAGTATCAGTTGATCCATCTGAAAATACCAACGTAGCATTTTTCAAATAGGTAACACTATCAGTCGTCAAATTACCTCCAGTAGCAGCTCGGAAACTGTCAATCGATTGTTGCATGGCGGTCCAAGGAATAAGACCAGTACTGAATCCAAAGTTCTTGGTGAATTGTCGATAGACCGGAGGATAGTTGACGGACATCATTCCATTCATAGCCATGCCCTGAAACCATGTCATACATTCCATGAACGACGGGCTGGTGGCCGCTCCTCCGCCTGCTCCACTGGCTGCAGCACCGAGTGCTGAAACTCCACCTACAACAGCAGCAGCTCCAGCTACAGCTGCGGCAACATAAGATACAGCAGCCACAGCAGTAGTTTTACCATTAGTGACATCTGCTTGCACGCAGGCAGCCTCTTCTGCGGTATCCAAGTCCTTGAGTTCGATTGTAGCTATGGCGGAGATATCAGGTACCGAGAAAGCAATGGCGGGAATCATCGAGGCATATTGGTCTGGAATTGCTTGTGTTCCAGAGGCAGCAAAGGTTCCCACGGGGACTTCGATCAGAGCATTAGTTCTAATGATTCTTCCGACTCGTTAAAAAGGGGATAAAACTTACTCGGACATAATTGTTCTACAAATGTGGTCGAATCACATGGGTTGAAGGTGTTTGAATAAACTGATATTCCATATGCAGTAACATTTATCTCAGCCGTGACGTTTTGAGATTTGGTACTGGATCCGGCCACATCGAAGGTGACTGTTTTCGCGTCATTATCGTACGTGACAGCCATCTTCTGGACTGAGATATTTGAATCGGCCAAACATGATGTATAACCTGTTGTCGTGAGAGTTTGGGCTGCGAGGACTCTGCCCGGCAGAGTTCCTATTAAGACTAAGGAAAGAGTTGAGAGGGTTGAAATTGGCCGTAACATCATGGCGACGGTGTGTATTGGCACGCGGAAGACCGCCTCTATATGCCGTCGGGAATCCCAAAACTCAAAAAAACTCAGAATGTTTCTCTATTCAACGTCGATGTATGTTCTATTGTAAATTTGTAATGGAATGATGCTCCAATTGTATGATGAGCGGTTTCTATGATTAGGTGTCCAAAGTTTGGGGCCTCGACTTAGAAGAGTATGTGGAAAAGCTGTATAATGATAATATGGCCTAGGGTCTACCTGGAAAGAATAGAAGTATGGCCAAAGCTGCAGAAGCTAGCCTTTGTATAACAGTGCAAATGTTGAAGATTGGGTGAAAGAGAGCAGGTGTATAGGAAGAGATATAATGAAGGTTGGTGCATATGATAATGCTTTTTGAGTGTATAAAATACGTGAATTACAGATATGAGTGGGACAAACGATTGTATGAAAGAGAGGAATCTGAAAATCACTGGTAGAAAACTGGAAAAAGCTTGTCACATTACAAAACGACAAAGCAAAGAGATGAACGAGTGTGCGTGGTATGAAGACATTAGAATCAGAATCAACACGGTTATCGGGATGTATTTTTGAACAGGGGATGAGCCATTGGAACTTGATGTCGAAAAAGAAAAAAAGATTACTTGCTCGGGACTCAGAGTCTGGAATCACCAGGGGTTCGCCAAGGATTGAGAAGTTCTAGTGGGGCCGTGGGTAAGATGGACCAAGCAGGAGTTAAAATGCTTGGGGACCACGCCGAAACTGACAAGCCCTAGCTCAGGGGTAAAGATTGACTGAGCCACTGTCACTACTTACTTTGGGAAATTCCGACGATTCTTTATATTTATTGGACAGGAGGCTTTCTAGAAAGATATCCACTTTCAGGTACCGTTTCGTGAATTTATTGAAATGATTGGTCAAGTGTTGAAGATGGAGACTATGGAGTTCTCCATTAAGTTGTCTTTTCTCGCTTGTATTTCTTAGTCTGTAACAAGAATAGTACTTTAAGAGGGTCTTACGAAGCTTGGTTGGTTATGATTCAGAAAACAGACCAAGATGGAAAATGGAGCAAGATTTGATGATTATTACAAGTACACAGCCATAACCATCGATCCATCGCCAGATGATTTGAAAATAGAAACTTGGAATTTTTCTCTATAGAGTATTCTTCGAGAATGATGATGAAGAAGGAATGATACGATGAGAAAAGATTCAATTCACTTTTTCAGCGTCTTTTCTTTTTTTCATAACATCAAATCTCTAACATCGGGAGTTACTTCAGATGTTTCTGTTTGTATTTCCCGGAGAAATCTGATGATAGTCTGACTCGGCACTTCCACAAAAATCCAATGGTGATACTGGACTTTGTCTGATCTTCCTCGTGTAGCAACGATCATCATATCATCATATTGAGAAAGGGTCCCGCGGGAATTCACGAGATTCCAAAACTAGGATATATCAATGTCTAGACGAACCAATTTCCTTACCAAAGTAGAAATAGTGGAGTAGATTAATGAACTCATAAAGCATATTCGTAAGAGTACGACATAACTGAGAATGTTTTGCATAAGGCTTCAGATTTTCCTTTAACAACGAATACAATTCATTTGAGCAGCATCAAGAAGTCGTGTAAGCAGTCTACAACAGTTCATCTGAAAATGGCAAGATGTTCAATTTAGTAAAACCATTTGATTTCCCCGTGCACTCCAGAATCTCCGAGGAAGAACGGCGCCAAAACAATATGTTTAAAATTTAGACTCATGTATGTTTGAGAACGGAATTTCCAAGCTACCGTTCGTTTTCAACGGCCGATTCATAAAAAACTGAACACGATTTATATTATCAAATCTACCATTCCTACAAACAACCAGGCTAAGCTTGAATATTAGATTCCTTGATTAATTCCAGCAGATACGACAGCCACAATTATCGAATGTAACTAAGGAATTATGCCATGTAGCATTGAAGGCACCATACGAAGAAAGGAAAGAATCCTATAAGGCCATAATACCACCATACATACGAAGGAACAACAGCAGACGAACCATTACTTTGGAATGTATGAGCCTCAAGTAATTAAGGCTATATACATCTGCTTTCAGCGAATTCGAGCACATACGACCATAGACTGAGGAGAATTGGGCATCCCGTCCGCTCTGCCATACACAAGCCTCAGATCGGTAGATTAGTAGTTGGGTGGGTGACCACCAGGCAATTTTTTCGGTGGCAAAACCATTTTACCATACGCTGAGCGATTTTTGCAGTCGCTATTTTGTCATTGCGCACACTGTTGTCTCGAGCGTTGTGAGGAGTACATATCTAAGCTCCTATGGACGACCATTTTCTTTTTGGGTGGGAGAGATTGTCGCATTTAGCATTTAAATGCCATCGCTCTTTCAAACTCAAAACTTGATATTATTTTGTCTCATGACTCTCTACGAAGAATTTCAATCGAAAACTCAAAACCGTTGAAGTGATACTACGCTCATCCGAATGCTATTTCAGATTCAAGATTGAGAACTGAGTAAGTAAAGTGATGGTGCACACGATTAAAGTCTTCAACATTATGGTCTGTGCTTCTACCACCAATACCCCCTCGCTTATCTTCAAAAACTCTGCAAAGATTTTTCTCATCCATCATGTCTAGCAATAATCCGTTACATTACAAGTACTTCTTCAACAAACATCTATCATAGCCTGCCCGGCTAGCTCAATCGGTAGAGCGTGTGACTCTTAATCACAAGGTTGGGGGTTCGACCCCCCCGTTGGGCTCAATTCCCTTCAGAGAACTTTCCTTTTGGACTCTTTTGCTCCCAGGCTCCACTATAAAGTTCGAACATCTCCTGTCATGCTCTATCTTCTCTTGGGGCCCTCAAAGTATCCATCATCTTTCCTCTAGCGCGGAAAGCCCCGCCAGGGACCATCCACCCATTTGTGGATGTTCCCGGCACCTTTTTTTTTCTCAAAAGTTTTTCTCAACAGAGCTTTGCTATTCGCTCATTACAATAGTTGGATTTTCTGTAACATATACTGAGATATGCTTCCTCTATCATAACAAGCATCAAGGACAGATGGCCGAGTGGTTATGGCGTGTGACTCAAGCTCAACAGCTTAGTTGGTGTAAAATCAATTAGCATTCTCATGGGCTTAGCCCGCGGGG
Source organism: Botryotinia convoluta (assembly GCA_004786275.1). Taxonomy (NCBI): domain Eukaryota; kingdom Fungi; phylum Ascomycota; class Leotiomycetes; order Helotiales; family Sclerotiniaceae; genus Botryotinia; species Botryotinia convoluta. The sequence goes on from PQXN01000330.1 coordinate 27,959, forward strand.
GTTCGAATCCCCCTCTGTTCATTGTCTTTTTGCACTTCTCGCAACCTTCTCGCAAGTGTTTTTTTTTCACAAGTGCGATAGGTGACGATCTTTCCATGAGAGCATCTCTTCATATATTTGGCAGTATCGTCACCTACCTAGATTGGATAAGTGATGGATCACTAAGCTTTTTGGTGGAATGCCATTCTACGAGTGCTTGAAAATATGAACGAGCAGTTTGATAGTGAAATTGGCCCAAGTTCCACTCATCCTGTCCTTCATGTTGCTAGGTTTTCCAAGCTATGGCGACGGTGGACATGAAGTTCTGCAGCTACATCTTGTTTTGGCTATTTGAAAGTGACGAACATTCCTGCGAGCGGTCATGCAATTGTCATTTTTCATGAGACGGAATATGTATAGTTGACGACAATTGTAACATCAGTGATCATTTCAAATGGCAATTAAAGTTCTCAAAATCTCGAGTGATGTTAATGGAACAAACCCCTCCGTAGTGGACGTGTATACACACAATGGTTACCTACCCAACTGCTATAATAATCTGTCGACCGCACACGTTGCTTTTCCAAACCATGTCAAGAGCTCTAGAGCACCCGCGAATATTTGATGACTCAGAGTCGCTGGGATACAGTAAGCTTCATATAAAAGATCGTGGAATGGACGCTCCGATTTACCGAGATCATTTGTTGTGATGAACAATGTCACTTGGAGGTTTTTACCAAGTGAATCTCCCTAGCCAAATTCAAGTATATAGAACTAGTGGAGATCAACATATCTTTGAATGGAGCGGGGTAGCGGATTCACTTACTTTATGCATTGCATTTTGGAGCATGGAAATGTTAATGATACCGACAGGTGTTTAGATTGTAGGATTTCCGTACCTCTATCCAACAACGAAAAGTATAAAATGATTCACACCCGCATCACCAAAACCTATCTCCCAACCAAACTACAAGAACTCAACTCCAAGATGTGCACAACAAGTGAATAGACACCGCCCACCAAAGGGTTTATTTCACACCTGACCTATCCTTCAGCATCTTTCGATTCACAGCCCTCGTGAAGCTAATTGTAGTTTTTAATCCTACCACTCACCTTCCTCTACACCACCCCTCCATCAAAATGATTTATAATCAGTATCAAGATCAGCAATATCCGAGATTCTCAAACGAATATTCGAGTATGCTGAACCCAGTAATATAGATTGAATCCTTCCGAACTTATTAGAAAAGTTCTGTTACATATACGCAGCAATTTTCCTCAAAATCTATATCAAGATTCTCAGAAGAACCGACCTTGATACCATTTAACTTTCCGTCACATGATGTATACTCCCCAGTATACCTACCACCTTCCAGAATCGACAATCAGTGTTAATCATCGCATGAACGTTTGTTGTTGCCGGTAGAGGATATCAGCCCGGAGCGTTAGATGGCATAGATGAGATTATAAGGACACCTCTAGTATCGTCGAAAGGCGTTAGTTAGCAAGGAGTAGTTACAGATGTTCAATGCGAGAAATATAATGTACTTTGGTCGAATTTTGATGGTTGCAATATAAATGCCACAGGGTCGAGTATTTAATTCCCAACTATCTCCTTAAATATTCAGGAAGCAGTAAGAGCTTGATTGTCATCGGAGAATCTACAATCATATTTATTGATAAAGAGGAATCAACTTGGTTGAAATCATGAATTCTAGAACTACATATTTGAATGCTTTGGTACAAGTTTGATAATATACAAGATAGACATAACATGATGCACAAATGTATTCGCACTCCTAGATCTATAGATACACACATACACACTACTCCTCATCCCCATCAATCTCAACATAACTCTTTTTCTTTGCCGCAGCTCTTCCACTTTGTCTAGCCGGCTTAGCTTTCGTGGTCGGTTTCGCCAATTCATCATCAGCCGATAAATCAGGCATACTCAAATCATCATCCTCATCCTCATCTTCGTTCGAGACACTAGCACTAGGTGTCTGCACTTTCTTCGCATTTCTCTTCTTCGCTGGCGCTGGCGCTGGCTTCTTCTTAGCAGGCGTACTCTTTTTAGATGAGCCAGGCCCCGCCGCAAACCCATTGGCTTCTGATCTCTCATCGACTTTAGATTGCGAAATTTTGACCAATTCTACCACTTCGTACACATCATTCAGACATTCTGCCTTCGCTAATTTCTCCTTAACCCCTTCATCAAAAGGCATCTTTTTCCTCTCGGTAATTTTCTTCCTTTCCTCGAAATTTGCGGGTGTAGGGTTCTTAAACATCTCATCCTCCTCTTTGGACCCTTCAGAGTTTTTTTTCTTGATTTCTCGTTTCTTGGGTCGCAACCATTCTTCCATACCGACTGGCCAATATACACGATTATCCTTTCCTCCCATGCCAACTTCTTCTTCTGGTATTATCTCTTTGCTTACTTCCTCTTCTTCTTCGACCTCATGGCCAAATTCTTCAATTTCATCTGCGATCTGCTTCTTGGTCTTCTTCTTCTTGGGCTTCTTAGGTAAGACGCGATTATCATCATCTCTTTCGTAAGGAACAACATCATTGAATTTTTCATATCCCGGCAACTTAAATGTCCTCATGAGTTCAAACACAGCTTGCTCTTTGTCTTTTGCTTCGATCATCAAGTCCATATCATTAGCGCAGGGTGGAAGTGTTGCAGGTCTAGGATTATGTTTCCGTCTTTGACGACCTGTAACGGCTTGAGGCGTCTGTTCGCTGTAATGCATTTTCTGTGTGATACCTTTCTTCGTCCATCCAGCTTTGATCCTGGGAAATAGCTCCATGATGTCCTTGGTACCTTCACGAATTTGACTAGAATCGAACATTATGTTATGGTGGTGAAAATCAAGACATAGAGGAATGTTGAGCTCTTCACAGATTGGGAGGAGGTCGTGGACAGTCCATGATACATCATCGTTCTCCAAGACGAGTCGTTGTTTAATGGAAGGTGAAAGCTTGGCGTAGTTTTCACGGAAGCGATCGAGCGTGGCTGCTTTGTCGCCAAATGTACCTCCCATGTGTAAGATTAAGACCGCGTCTCTGTCGATTTTAGCTGGCAATTTTAGGAGTCGGAACATTTCATCATGATACTCAAGGTCTCGAAATGCATTTGCAATAACCTCTGGGCGGGGAGAACCTAATTGGGTGAACTGCAAATAATTTGTTAGCTTTTAGCTTTCGAGATAAATCAAACTTAACTTACTTGTCCAGGATGTGAGCTAACTCGATGTCCCAATTCAGCTACTACTTTACCCACCTCCGCAAGAGCTTCGCTAGCGAAGGGAGCAAGGCTATAGCCATGTTCGGCATGACTAGCAAATGGAAACATTTCCGAACTTAGTCTCATGAATTTGATACCATATTTATCATTCCATCGTAGCATTTTTGGTAGGTCTCGAACATTTGCTAGGCACAATTCTTCGACATATCGTTGTCCTCGCTCGATAGAAGCTGGCTTCGATTTATCTGGTCGATTCTTCGTTGCATGCTCAGGTTGTGAAGGGTCTTTCAATGGATGCCGATGTTCGACAATAGAAGCCATACGACAGGTCCGAGATGTAAAAACAGGAGGATCTGAGGATCTGAGGTAGGTATTCAGACATGCCTAGATTTTCATGTCAGCATCTCGAACACAGGGTTGCGACAGGAAAACTTACATATCCTAATCTTCCTTTCCATGGCAGAGGCAGATAGTCACTATTGATAGGGGGCGGTCTTCTCGCCTCCAACTTTATAGCATCAGCATCCTCTGTCTGCCCTTCTTCGTCTCCGTCAGGATCCAGCCTCTTGTCCCATTCGTCTTCGTCATCCTCCTTTTTGATTTTCTTCTCCGCAGCCTTTTTAGCTGCCTGTTCTGCTACAAATGCTTTTATCTCATCCGACCCTTTCTTTGCAGCAATTGAGCTTTTCGTCGGGGCTTTTTTCTGTTTCTTAGCAGGCGTGGGCACTGGAATATCATCACCAATATCTGATAGGGGCGAATCGGCTTCCTCATTCTTGACAGGAACATTTACACCACTGTCCTTTGCGGGAGTTATGGGTACCTCGATTTTCTTAAGATCGAACGACTCCCCAGGCTCGTCAGCATCTGGGCTTGCACGAAGTGCTGTCTTGCTATCTACAATGTCCGCATTGTGCTCGGGATTCGTGTCAGGTTTACCCCTGCGCGAAGACTGCCGCGAAGGTCTAGCGGGTGGTTTAATAGAAGTAGACTGAGTCGAAGGAAGAATTGGAGTTGAAGCGCCATCAGCCATGGGAGTCGCAGCAGCTGTTGATCTCTTTCGTTTGGGTGCCATTTTTAAGCCTCGGAATTGAAAATTGCTTTGAGGAAAGGGAGAAATTTTGCGCGCACTGCCAATGCTAGCACCGTGAAGTGACAACTGTTTAAGACATCTGCCGGGGCACAAGTGAAAAGAAAGGGAAGTAAACATTCAATGTTGAGATTCAAAATCAAGAAAATAGTTGAAAGAAAATTACCTACATCGAAAAGATACACGTTCTTTGGTAGCTTACCTCTGTCGCGTCTATGGAATGAATTGGATACGCCATGCGCTTAATCGATGGTTTATAGCTTTTAGCTTTCTCCATGGTTGTAGGTATCTGAATGAGATATGTCGGATCGAAGCTAAACAGCCATGACGTTGACGACTTTTTAGCTCTAGTATCACGTGATGAACACTATCCCTCAAACAAAACAAACTTGATAAATATAAGGTCAAATACAGCTTGCGTATCAGAGAACCATATATACCTGGCTATCATTAGATCAATTTGATTTCACAACGTGTGTTCCAAGCTCCAATTCCCTATCTTTTCTTGGACATAAGTTTCAAATCGAGCTCTGAATCGAGCTCTTGAATTTCTTCTTTTTTTCGAATACCTAGGTACTTATTTGTAACAGTTTATCCAATGATCGTTTACTGCTCGCAATTACAGAGCACACAGTAATCTAAATCACCACCCAAGAGATCTTAAGCTTTGGATCATCTATGAATTTGTATAATCACGTTTTCAACTCTTGTGTGCATGATAGTCAACTGAAACCAATGAATTAGTCGATTTCCGCGCTAGATTTACCACAAAAATCTTGCTACAGCCCATAAATCTTGGCTAAGGTGTTAGACCTTGCTCAAGAACAGAACATCTTCTTATAGAAGATTGTATTACTAATTATCAATGACCCTTCATTATGTGTTCGAAGAGAAGCAAAGAGATGCATCCATCAGTATATGTATCGCGAAGAATAACCACACGATTAGACCACTGTGCCACGCTCACGACCACCAGCTTCCTTCTCATCATGAAGACCATGATGTTGAACTTGTCGTGCATCGGTGATACCATCACGATGGCGAGCGTTCTCTGGAGCAACTACGCCGCCGGTATGATGGGTGCGCTTCTCACCAGGGACGCCACCAACACCACCGACGGGGGCTGCAACCTTGACTGCACCTGCTTCTATATCCGCCGCTAATCTGTCTAATCTGGAGCCCTTGGGAAGTTTTTGCCATGGACGGAGACCACTGTAATGAGATTGAAGAGTCAGTATCTTTGTTCAAGAAATATTTTGAGAAGAAGTGGAAGTAGAGACCGCATTGGAAAACAGAGAGAACATACCTATTAAAAACTTCATCCATCTCCTCGAGTGTTTTGCCTTTAGTCTCGGGAGCTGTAAGGAAAATATGAATGAAAGCAAGTGCGTTGAACGTGGCGAAGATCATGTACATCTTCCAGTTGATATTCTTCAACAATGGTGGAACAGCAAAAGCAAGAACACAGTTCCAGAACCAATTTGCCGAAGTTGCGAGAGATACAGCCTTTGCACGAATCTTATTTGGGAAGATTTCGGCTGGGTAAGTCCACGATGAAGGTCCCCAGGTTGTTGCAAAGGCACAAACAAATAGATATGTCATAGCGACGATGGCAGATGATACACCCTTCTTGTCGTGAACAACCCATGTCAGATTTTTATTCTGTTCAGTTTGAGTCTTCGATGTGTTGTTGGGTTCACCGTAGCCTGCTTGGAGCCCACCAGCAATGAAAAGGAAGCTCATCATGAGGAAGGAACCAATGAGCATGGCTGGGCGACGTCCGAAACGATCAAGATATATGATAGCAGGTAAAGTCAACAACACATTGAGGATGTATTGAATCGAGGCGGTAATAAGTGGGTTAGCAATGTTTGCACCTTGCATGATATCTAAAAGAACCATTAGTGATATACTCTACCACAGCCGAGACAAAATACTTACAAACGACGTAGTACATCATGATATTCATGCCACAGAGTTGAGACCACATCTGAATGGACATTCCTAGAATGACACGCTTGATCATACGTGGGGCCACAAGTTGCTTGTAAGAGCTGATAGCTTCTTCACGTTCGAATCGGAGCGCCTCCTCAATTTCTTGATATTCTGCGAGAACCTTTGGGTGGTTTACATCACCGCCACCATGGAGGTCTGCAATAACCTTGATGGCTTCCTCCCATCTATCCTTGGAGGCCAACCATCTAGGAGATCGTGGTAAGAAGAACATACCGAAGAACAAGATAACTGCAGGAACGATTTGTACACCCCAGGGGATTCGGAAAGCAGAAGTAGGTTGGTCCTGTGAAAAGATATTGATCAGTGTGCTAGCTCCTAAAATAGCGACATCGTACTTACTGGGTTTTCCGCACCACCTCCGATTGTCGAAGCACCGTATTGGATGAAGTACTGAATAAGAATACCCCATGTAATTGCCCATTGTTGAAGAGAGACAACTCGGCCTCTGATTTCCTTTGGAGCAATCTCCGATTGATAGACAGGACAGATCGCGGAAGCAATGCCAACACAGATACCAGCAATGACTCGACCGACAACCAGCATAGCTACATTAATTGAAGCACACTGGATACTAAAGAAAGCATTAGTTATGTTCGAATAATTGGAGGTCAAAACTTACATTGAGCCAATAATCCAAAAAATAGACGCAATTTGAATGCTAGCTCGCCTAGACCATCTATCCGCAATGAAAGAGGAAGCTAAAGCACCGATGAGAGATCCAGCGGGCATGGCACAGGTAATTCCACCTTGGCCGTAAGATTGAGGATTGTGGAAGTATCTGACGTATGCTTGAGTTCCAAGAACACCAGACATACTCGAGATATCGAAGCCGAAAAGGCCACCGCCTATATATGTTACTCATTGTTTTGCATTGGATTCGAGGAGAATTACTTACCTATTGCGGCGAAGGCGCAGATAACGTAGACATTAGTAGTGTACCACATTATGATTGAGTGAACGACTCCTCGATGATATGACTTCCGAAGGTATGAAAGTGCAGAGGATGTCAAACTTGAGAAGGTATGTTTAGGTTATTGTTAGTTGTAAGGTTGATCGTTGAATCTAGACTGTTAAAATCTTAAGTAGCAATGAGCCGAGCTACCTACGGCGGGGCACTAAGTAATATGTTTTCATTAATCAGTCCACTGCCGTATTCACCGAATAATCTGCTTTTCTACACGTGCTGTGTCAAATTCTCAAGTTTGATGTTGGGGTAATTTGGTGAATGAGAGACCCATGCTCTCAGAAAATCACTAATTCGCTGGAAGATGCCACTAAAATGTGAGTAGAGTTGATTCGCTCTAATTGTGAAACGGTTCAAGGCGAGGCGCATGATCTATCTGCATTCACCCATACTCCGAGATATTCACAAACATTCATAGGTCCCTTGAGTAGAATCTGGGGTAAATTATCCGTCGAAGGATTAAATCCCCGTAGCCTTGCAGTACTTGCTTGGCATGTTTATCTCTGCATAAACAAGAACTACCTAAATACACAATTCATCTGATGCGAGTCGTATAGCAAATTTACTTCAAAGGGTTCAATTCTTGAAGTCGAGGGTAGGGCGACTCGAAGTATTAAACGCCCACATCATGTTTTCCAGATCGAGCCTATAGCAAACCAGACGATTGGTCAAACAAACCACTTGCTTCACTCAGACTCTTTTCTAGTCACTACCTGCTTTTTTGAACGCCGAAGACGCACCGCTGGGGCTTAAGCCACTGTTGACTACTGCCAAAAAAACGCGGGCTACAGATATCCAGGAATATCAAGTGAATGAGCTATTTCGAGCACGCTCCAAGAAGCATTGTTCATCCAATCATTGATTAGATCACATGTGGTCCTATTTAATGCTTGTATCATTCCTCATGACCCATGAAGAACCCGCCAAGTTGTTCCGAGGCTTGACTTGGCACTAAATGTTGCTGCGGGGTTAACAATGAATGGCACAAGTCAGCACTTGTTGATTCGCTATTGGCCAATCAATCACAGTAAATTCACCTAGTAACTAGACAACTTAGTAGAAATAGCGAATCATCTATTAATGAATTGCATACACCGACTAGCTGGAGAAAGCCACAATTATATACACATTCCCGATGTCCTGATCTGAACTATTTTTTTGGAACCGAATGCTCGGGTCAAGGTCAAGATATATTCTGCCTGTGCAAAACACTTGCCAAAATTGCTTAGGCATGACCCCGAGATGACTTTAAAAGCTAGAATGAATGGACCACGTCGTACACATAAGGCTGAAGCACGTGGGAATTTTAAGGACGAGGTGACAGTTCCTCAACTATGTTTTTGGGTTCTTTCCACGCGAGTGCAACGTATCTATCATGAACCTATTTAGCTTGTAAACCCGAAAGACTGGAGGTAAAGACTGACTTTGTATGGCTTCCACGTGCTGCTACTTCGCCCTTGCTATTTGTAAACTGGATAGAAGTATACGCTAAGGTCTTTCCAACTACTCTTATGTTAGAGATATGATATCCAAAAAATGACACGACAATACTTACATTTATCGCAAGTCACCACCGCTTTCAGCACATCTCCAACCTTACCGCCAGAGTTGAGGTATGTAACTTCAGTTGGGTTAGATACATGAGATTGCAATTGGGTCGCATAACGTTTACCATTCAAATCAGTAGAAACACCCGTGGCATAAAGACCTCTCGAGGCAACAGCTAGTGAGCCACCTAGGTCCACCATGCTGGCAATCGTGCCTCCATGAATAATCTTCAAACGGTTCTAATACAAGACAATTGAACGAGTTGCTCATATACGATTTGGAAATGTTTCCTTACAGTGTGCTCCTTCTTGATATCAAGCTCAAAGTTTACGCGACCTGGCTCGGCTCCTGTGACTCGAAGCTTTTCAAAGTCAATGGAAATAACTCGCATAAAACAAAATACACAGCAAATGCTCTTCCTACATTTTCACCAAAGAGTCTATAGTCAAATGTCAGTCGATATTTTTTTATATAAAAACAGTTGCTGCCATAATAGCAGTGAAAAATGTTCCGGTTTGATCTAGTACAGAGGAGGTACGCTATTACATGACGCAAGAGGCCCCGGGGGCCCAATGAACGGCAACCTATAACGACTAGATTTATTTCAGATACTTGCTGAAAGTCTCTTGCTCG
>PQXN01000331.1:0-37015 GCA_004786275.1 Botryotinia convoluta
GGCGGGGAGGGGCGGGGGAGGGAGGGGTTCTCAATCTTTGATATCTATGTTTATATCTTCTCTTTTCTTTTCTTTAACTCTCGAGAAGAAGAAATACTGTAGACTGAAACGTGGTCAAGGAATTCTGAGATGTTGGTTTTCTGTCGGTTGCCCTTACTGATTACTTTATTACTGGAGATCGATTTGTGGATTTGAAAGGGGGTGGTGGTGAGATTTTAGGGTTGTTGTTATTCTTGTTGTTATTTTTGTTGTTTTTATTGTGAGGTTGCTGCTGGCATGATGAAGAGTGAAAAGATTTGTTGTTGTTGTCGCTTATTTTTATTATTTTTATTATTATTGTTGTGATGAATCATAAAGGAGTAGGTATTGTCGAATTATTGTAATCTTACATCTCACAACTCTCTCGAGTCTCGAGTATTCAGAAGTGAGGAATCAGGCATAGGGTGATGAGTTGCAAGTGGTGAATTTTCTACAGTAGTACCTGATCTATCATGATTAAACAATACCCGAGACACAAAAATGTTTCCTAAAGCGAGACATTGAAAATGATAGTTTGGGTGAGTTGGAAGTTAAAATTCAGAATGATGGGATTGGAGGCTTTATAGCGGCTGGGGGGAATTTTTCTTGATTTTTAGGGATTTGTTGGAGTTTGGGATTGAATATGTATGGGAATTGAGCTTTCAATGAGTTAGACTGAGAAGTTTTGTTGGTTTTGAGAACAAATAAGTCAACAAGAGTTCTTGAGCTGGTGCTAGTGCTGAAAACGAGAGGGGGTATAAAATGCGCGGTCTTCAGTTTAATTTTTTTCTTTGAGGGATGTACGGCTTATTGAGCTGGGTGAGAAGCTTGAGGGGGAATGGTTTGTTTTTAGTGATACGTAAGAATTTTGCGAGGGGAAATGATGGGTTGTTGGAGGTTGTTGGAGGTGAGAATTGAGAATTGGGATCGTGTGGGTTAGATGGCGATGGTGTTGAAAGATGGTATAGTTATCGGCATTTTTATTATCATCGTGCTACTCTTCTGTCACCATCAAAATATGGTTTTACCGCTATACATTTATATCATATCAAGGGTCTCATAATGGCATACTATATATCCTAGAGATGAACACTGTGTAAATATCATCGAGTCGCCCCTTTCCACCGACATCTACAAGCGCACTAAAAGTTCTGCAGCCCTACCTATACGCCAACTGGTTCTCTGTTTTCCTTTCATCTAGAATAAAACTATGGTCGTGAAAGAGAATACCTTTATACCTCGCTTTTCCAAACCAACTATCAAACAAATGATCAATCGATAAGCAAAAAGATCTTCAACTTGCATCCCTATTAATTCATCAAATTCACTGGACACTCACCCCAGTAATCACAACCGTCCTCTCTAATCCAACTCCCACCACTCATCCTCCAAAATCTCCTTCGCCGTCAGTCTCTCCCTGGGATCCAACCTCAAAATCTTGTGCAAAAAATCATTATCCACTTTCGCAATCTCCTTTTGCGTAATCTCTGAAAATGTTTTCATCTTCTCTCTCGGAACCGATTTCATCGCTAACACAATCGCATTCTGCGTTCCCTCATCCGCTATATCAGCAAAGGAAACTGGGAACGGTCCGAGATATTGATGATGTTTTTGGAGAACCCCGAAATCGTATTCGTCGTCGTCAAGTTTGACGCCGTAGTTTAGGGGGTTGAATGGATAGTGGTTGCCGTAGATGAGCATTAGGATCTGGAAATGGGGAGGTTAGGATCAACTCCGGATAAGATTTCGATTGTATTTTTCGTCTTGAAGGAGAAATAATATATACTACCACATACCGAACACCCAAATGACCAAATATCCGTTGATGTACCCCACCGCATACCAAGCAGAACTTCTGGACTACGCCAGCAAGCGGTCCCAACTATATGTCCTTTCATTGCCCATTTCGAATCTACGGATACTGTACCACCGAGATCAGCAAGTTGAATCTCGGAAAACCGTTGATTGTTTCCATGATTCACGAGGATGTTGTTCGGTTTCACATCTGATTCTATTAAAAATATTACGCTTGAGGTATCTAGAGTAAAAAAAACATATACCGGTATGAACAAATCCGTCATCATGCAAAACCATCAAAGCTTTCAAAGCCCTCCTCGCAACAAATTTAAGTTCACATCTCGTAAGTGTTTTCTTATACGTCTCGGTCATGAGATCATCATCTAAGTATCTTAGAACTATACTTTGTGGATCACTCGGTATCACAATCTCATCGATTAGCGGTCTCAAAAATAATGTTTTAGATTGAAAGCGTTTGAGAATATCCGCTTCGTTTTGGAGTCGCCAGTGTCCGTGTATATTTTTGACTATGTCATTTTGGTTTTAAGGGTTGCTGCATGGTGAGTGTAAGTGGAGAAGTTTGGTATGAGTGTGTGTTAACATACTGTGCTAGGAAAATGTATTCGTGGAGTTGCTTGGTGATGATGTAGATATTGGTTTTGCCTTTGAGGATTTGTCCGATGCGGAGGAGGGAAGACATTCGTTACTTTATGCTGTGGGTGTAAGGGGTTTGGCATTGGATTTGGAAATTTGGGGCTGGAGAATTTACAATTTGTTTCATAAACTATGCAGATATATGTTGATATAGAGATATCGACAATTGAATCACTTGAATTGTATGGAGTACAACAAAAGATGAAATGCTGCTGTCGCCTAAATACAAAAATAGCTTAGTAAGCCACAATACGAGCCACGCTTAGCCTGAGCGAGCTGTGAAGATTTCCTAAAGATGTTCATTTCCGACAATTTATCTCGCTTAAATGGAGGTTAGACTTGATTTCATTCTTTATAAATACTTCCTCAACTCAATATTTTTCTTCCTCGACACAAACTAAAAAGGAAATGGCGGAAATGGAACCGGAGGTGAAGTCATAAACTACTCTGAAGTTTGGCACGTTTACGAATCATGAGTCCTAGACATGGTGAAGGTGCTAGCATATATACACTTGCGTAATGATTAGAATCCAATATCATTACTAGCGACAATAATATAGTTATTATTGTGACTATCAAATCTTTCCTATTATCCATTCTTTAGAATTCTAATTCACCGTCATCTTCTGACTCTTACCATCATTATCTATTCATCTATCTATTCATCTAATTTCACCCACCACATTCTTCATTCCACTTTCCTCTTTCCAGTGATCTCTTCACAATAGTTTCTAATTCCCGTAAAATCCCATAAAAATCCACAAATATTCCCAAGACTAGGTATTCACTGATGTAAAGACCATCTCATCTCTATTTCCTCGTCCGAAAGTATCTATAAGCTCTTTCTTTAGATGCGAAGTAGGCGTTTTATACTACATTTCCACATTCTTTCCCTCGATATTCAAACCTAACCCTATCCGTAGCTCACGATCTGGGAAGTATATAAACCATATTTTTCCCCTCCAAATCAGACGCAAAGTGTAATGTGTACTCAGCAACGTCCACAGATAATGTGCTTTCGATCCAGTCCACTTCAGTATGTGATTACGATGTTTGGGGATTGTGAGATGGCGTGGGTTCGGGGGTATATGCGGGAAACTATCCTGCGGGTACAGAGACCCTCAAGATAAAAATTGTGTGGCAATCACAAAGTTATAACGATAATGATATGAATACGACAACGAAACAACAGCGACAACAACAGCAAATCCCTTCCCCCCAGCAAGCAAGACCAACCCAAACCAATCTCCTCCCAAACCTTTCTACCTTTCCCCAGCAAGAACTTAAAAATCGCCAGCTCTCACAGCAATTCCGCAAAGCCCCCTCCGCACATCTGCCTCCTCTCCTCACGAGCAGCAGCCTCGATAAGATCAGAAAGTACAATCTTGGAATATTCAAAACGCTGGTCTTTTTATACTTCCAATTCCCAACCCCGCATTCACATCAAAATCAAAATCAACAAGCGAAGAGAAGAGAAGAGAAGAGAAAAGATCTAGTGTAAAAACGCCGTTCACAAACCTCAACCCTCAACCCTCAACTCAATCACCAGATACATACATACCACTTAAGGCATAATTCATCCATCCACTTTCGATGCCGACTTCGCTGTACGAATGTGATTACTGACTTGCGCTCCTCTTGTACATGGTGTACATGATATACATGGCATACATCCAATCCAATCCAAATCAGCAAAACAAAGTAAACCAAACCCAACCACACTTGTGAATACAAGCATACATACATTCCCGTACTCCAATTTCAATTTCAAATCCACATTGTAAGATTATACATGCATCATTTGACAGTATTCAATTCGATTCATTAATTAACACATCCATGCATCCCTCCATCCATGCAATGCCCAAATGCTCCTCTCCAATCGCTGAAATCCATCTAGACATGCTATACCGATATATTTCTCTTTCGATTTGCAACCCACTTATTTCGATTTCCTCTTCCTCTTCCCATCAATTTGTTCATCTTCTGCCGCAACATCATCTGCTTTTCTCTTTTTGTCCTTCTTTGATTTTTTCTCTTTCTTACTGTCTACTTCTGGCTCTGGCTCTTGCTCAACCTCTGGCTCAACCTCGACCTCTTCAACATCTTTCACTTCCTCCTCAACTTTCTTACCCTTCTTCTCCTTTGATTTCTTTCCCTCATTTTCTTCCACATTACCCTCTCTCTTCCTCTTCTTCTCTTTTTTCTCCTCCGCATTCTGTGCCTTTTCCTCCTGGGCCTTCATACCCGCCTCAACCTCCGCTTGCAACTGTGCCTCCATAGCTTGGAAATTAACCTCTTCTTCCTCAATTTTCTTCTCCTTCTCCTTTTCCTCCTCCTCATTCTTCTTCTCTCTCTTTGATTTTCTTCCTGCAAGAGCTTCCTCCGCCTTTCTCTTCTTATCTTTCTTATCCTTCTTATTTAAATCTGCGATTGGAGTCGGTTCTGTATCGACGAAGAAATGCGCACTTGGTTCCGTCTCCACAGGCGCACTTGCCGAGGGATCCTTTTTAGATTCTGCCACGGGTGCATCTTCCATTTCTACATCTTCATCTTCATATCCTCCTACTTCTGCTGCGTCTGAGTCGGAGTCGGAATCGGAGGAGGATGAGGAGTCTGAAGAGGAATCGGAACTATCGTTATTACCCTCATTGGTTTCGGTAGTAGCAGTGCCATTTTTCTCCGCCGCGAGACGAGCATCGAGTTGTGGAACAAGAGGTTCGTAACTTGTGCCCAAAACTCCCAATCCCTTTCTATCTTTCATCAAACGAGGAGGTAACTATTTCGCAATTGCATCAGTAAATCCCCATCATATCACATCCCCTTGCTCCCCAGAAAAACTCACCACAAACTGCGCCATCTTCCTCCCACTAACCAACGTATCCCTCCCCCTATCCAACAACCCACACAGAATCCTCCACGGCCCCTCCTCATTCAATTCCCACTCCCTCTTCTCCTCCTCGCTCAAATTCTTCATCTCACTCTTCATCACCTGTTGCACCCTATCCAACGCCTTACAATGCGCCTCTAGCACTCCCAAATGTTTTCTAAAAAGTGCGCCCCATTTCGCATGCACAGAGCGATTCATCAACGGAACCTCAGGTTTATTCGTACGAAGCGGATCTTTATCCTTGGGGAGTTTAGGTTTGCGAACGCGTTGATCCTTGGGGATTTTGGCTTTCTTTTCTTTCTTGGGTTTGACGACCCGTTCGTTGCCGTCGCTGCGACCCATGATGAGAAGAATTGATGGGGATTGCGAGGTAGAATGGTTTGGAAGGTTTGTTTATGGAAAATGAGATTGTCTTTGCGACATGATATTTTTCGCGGAATATTTGTTACACCGCCTTAGCTTGCATACGGCAGAATGATCTAGAAAATCGAAGAATGAAAGCGGTGTGGTTCAATTTGGGGGTGTCAATTGTGTGGAGTATGTACAATTTTTGAATCCTTTCAAGAGAAACTTTAATGATATATACCTAGATAAACTACAGAAAGCTAGAACTGTGGATAAGATATTTAAAGCCTAGAGCCTCGCTTACTCGTGTATTCTCTCCGTGGTTATATGAATGCTGTCCCTACAAGTTCATACCGAGTATATCTTCCAAGATACCCACTGGCATGATGTATATACATGCTCCGTACAGTAACATATTCTAAGTTACGAGAAGTACGAGTAGATACAAAAGGTTGATGATGAGCTGGAGAGATACCCAAAAATGAAGGCGAAAAGCTGACATTGCCAGTATGGCATGACACCCCTAATGTAATTGACATATATCAATACAAAAACGAAAGCCAATTCAAATAAACGTGGAAAATGATATCAAATGGTATCATTGATTAAATTTATTGGCATATATCATGGTATACGCATTATTCAACCCGCATTTGCAGACCTTGAATCAAAACGCTTGAGTAAGATGCAGTTTATTCCCTTTGCCTCGTCCCAGCTACCCGATCACTCTTCTCAACCCGAGTCTCATCATCCCTCATACATTCGTATGATGTAAAGTCTGGTAGTAACTCATCCAGAGTAACAAAAAAATCCATATTGTCCAATCCGATAAAGCAACTCCATCGCTATGCATATTGCAATATGCTCTTATTTTTTTCTCAAAAATGCAAAAGTAACATCTACTCCCACTCCCACCCCCACAATTCACCCTCCCATAACGTAACTCTCATTGAAATATAACCAAAGCCTGATAAAAGCATCTCGGCTTATGTATACAACGTGGCCATTGAATCCCAACTATCAAGTAAACTTCTCTTCGTCGTAGTATTGGTCAAATCCAAATTGCCTAAACTACACCAATTGTTCACATCCTATTTTCATATTCTTAGCTTGACTTCAACAAAGGAATATAACCGAATAAATAAGGGGGAAACTTACAATACAACTCAAATATTTGCACCAACCGCAGGTCTTTCTATAGACATAGAAATTGTTTAAAAGTAAGACAAACACAATGAAGACGAAGACTAAGGCGGCTAATCTCAAAAGTAACCAAGCCCACCAAGCTGGTTTTCTGCCCTTGAAAAATCCCGAAGGATTTTTGAATAAACTAACGATACCACGATCACCTTGGCTCGCTTTAGTAGGGACAGGTGCGTATGGTGGATCTGATTGACCTGTTCGCATTCGTAAAGAATTGGGTGAACGAAGAATCGATAAACCGAGAACAAGGCCCATAAGGAATCCTCCAATATGAGAGAAATTATCCAGACCGGGTAAAAGACCTAAAACGAAGGATATGATAATATCGAGCATGATAAAAGCCAATTCTTTCATCGGACTAACACGTTCTTTCCACTTATACAATAAGTCAAGTAGTGTAAGAGCAATGAGGCCAAAGAGAGCTCCCGAGGCGCCTGTTGATGATATACCGGTTGCTGCAAAGTTTCCACCTAATATAAATCCAAATATTCCGCTGGAGATATAAACCAGAAAGTATCGAATGGGTCCAATTAAAATTTCCATTTCTTTTCCCATAGTCATTTGAAGCAACATGTTGAAACCTATGTGGATGATTCCGGCATGAAGGAACATAGGTAAAATGAACCTATACCATTGATCTGGTGTTGCTCCAACTCCTCCAAATCCACAAAGATCACTTATTGAACATTCGGCTGACGTTGAACTTGTTGTATTTGGACATGGCCAACTTATGGCACTTAAATCTGGTATGGCGGTCATATTATGCATACAAGGCGTGAATCTTGACCCCATGTTGATAACCACGTATGGTGAAGGGCCAATCATAGGATTGAAGGATGGATGAATTTCGATAGGAGAGCCAGTAAGTTGAGCTATCTGATATTAGTATTTCATACTCAAACTCTGCATCAAAATACTTACAATTCTTAACAATCTCCACAATAAATACTATCACTTGTACCAATGTGAGAGTATATGTAACGAAAGGAAAGCCTTTCTTTTTATTAATAAGTGACATAGCCATAGCGTCGCTCATTCTATTCTTCTTGTTATTTTGTAAATGCGAAGGTACTCCCGATTCTTCTGCATCATATACATGATCGTTTGAGTTCGAATCATAAATATGATCTGTAGAGGCGTCCTTTGCTGGTACTTGCGGATTTTCTCGTAAAGGTATATCATCATTGGAGTAACCCATTCCATCATGAGGTCTGCCACCACCCCCTTGTGAATAGTATTGTGAATTTTGTCCGAAGCTATTCGAGCTATCTTGTCTATGCGGCGGCACATTTGGTGCTGGATATACATGATCATCGAACGGAGCTTCGAATGGTGAGACTGGTGATATTTCATGGGGTCTAGTCGATCCTACTCGGGATGGAATCGAGCCTTGTCTTGAAGGTACTTGAGAATGATATGATGGAGGTACTGTGTTTTGTTGAGATTGAACGTCGAATTGACTATGATATGGTTCTGGTGGTTCGGCATGTTGATATTGTTGTTGTTGATGTGAATAAGAGTTGTAATAATCGTTCGATGCCATTATCGATGTTGGATACGGTTTGAATGTATCAATTAACCGTATCAACTTGACACTATTGAGGAATCGTTCGTAAAGGTAGAAATGGTTCGCTCACATAAAAAAAGAAAGTTGAAGTTGCGATCGTCTGAAGATTGTACAAGCCTGAAACAAGAGATCCCCAAGGTCGAAATGCAGGTTCTTGGCTAAATATGTACAACGAATGTGGAGATTTGACGCTGTCAAAATATCTTAGTGGTGATCAGTTACTATTCATAAGTACTTTTTTCTGAGTTTCTCTAAAATAGTGTGAGAAAAAGAAAATTCAACGAATTTGTAGATTCTCGAGAATCTCGTAATGATTTCAGATAGGCTGGGGGTGGATATCATTTATTAGGTACGATCTTTTGGCTCTAGAAGCACTGCCTCGACCGAGGGGGACTTGAGAAGGTTGTGTAAGGATAGAAGGGAAAGAAAGGCTCGAGAATGGTCAAGCAAGGTACTGGGCAATAAGGTTACTCGATCGGAAAGATTCTGTTTTTGGATTTGTCCCCGTTTCAGAACCAACCATCAAACCAAAGAGGCTTGTGCCTGAGCTGCTGTAGGGGATTTTTAGTAGCCCGAGAACCTTAAAATGGTTCGAATATCGAATTCGTTGAATTATGCGGTGAAGATTTACTTTTTTATATATTTGGAAGATTTAAGAATCAACTGAACAAAAGGAATTCATACTGTCTAAAGTAAGGGTAGGTACGGTAAAATTGTTAAGTCGTGATCATCATCAAAACGAGGTTTCACATTGCCCTGATTCACAAGCATCGATCCAGTGGGACTCACTTACCAACAAGTTGAAGAATCTAGCTCTCCATACAAAAATACTGATAGGGCTGTACGGAGTGGTGTAAGCTGGTCTTCTATCATTCTAACAGCCAGCAGCAACAGGGCTACGTAACATTTTCGCGTCACTCTTGGCAACTCGACAATTCAGTGGAGAGAGCTACGCAAGTCGGAAGGAATTATGAATATGGTATCATCTCATCCAATCAAATTGATTAATATGTCGTGTCGATACTTTGTTTCTATTTACATCTTGAAAAGTGGCTGTGAGGAGTAAACAAGGCTGATTGGTTTTCATGAAAGCTCATCCATGAAATTGTTAAAGATCACCTGAAAGAGGAAAATTATGGGGAGAAAATATCCATTTAATTTGTTCGTGATCCAGCCCCCCAATAAAGATTTTCATGACCTTTCTTGGGCCCCGTACCGAATGGCATTCTAATAATTGAGCATCATGAGTATCGAAGTAAACCCGTCCGAACTACCTCCATCATCGTATATCGTTATCATAAAATTCATTAGCTCCTGGAAAATACATCGCGTAGTCGCTGCAGATGTGTCTAAGGAGGACAATTGTGCGCCGTCATAATAGTATCGCTATTGGGTATAATTGAAAATGCGGCGCTGGTAAAGGGGAAATTTTGAGCAATCGAAGGACGTGAGATTCATCTGTAAAACATATGTTAGTCGAGGTTTCTTGGGGTATTTCAATGCAATCTGCTTTTTCCGGGACCAGTCTCGATCGCCATGATCAGATTCCTGCACGATAGGTACTGTTCGAGGGGGGGGTCAATGATAGTCTGAGCCCCGATGTACTCCTTTATGTCTCACTCGTGCGTCGGTCGGGGCGTACTTAAACGGAAATTGTTATATCTGAAGGTACTATCGATACATCGCATTGGAGAAATCTTCAGGATTCTCTACACTTACATTATAGTGAGATGGACATGGTAGTTCCATGCCTCGTATCTGCGATCCTACTCCAAGCAGAACTTGTGTAGCCAACGACCGCTCTGCTCACACCCCCCATTGTAACTCTCAGTTGATCGTTGGAAACCGCATATGATAGGAGGATCCTCCGAATGCTTTCATGAATGAAAGTGGTTAAACAAGAGAATAGAGTATACCCCATTAG
Organism: Botryotinia convoluta; assembly: GCA_004786275.1. Taxonomy (NCBI): domain Eukaryota; kingdom Fungi; phylum Ascomycota; class Leotiomycetes; order Helotiales; family Sclerotiniaceae; genus Botryotinia; species Botryotinia convoluta. The sequence continues at coordinate 10,399 of PQXN01000331.1, forward strand.
ACTCATAAATAGAAGAATGACCGCATTCATAACCAGTTTTTCTCCGGAAGTCAATACATATACCGAGAATGTAACCTCATATCGGTAGTTCATGAGTCGGATTTGGTATATTAAGTTGTCTATGAAAGACGCTTGCCTGCAACGCTTTGGTGAAGTAGGAAAGGAGTATGAGTATGAAGAATGGGACATATTGAGCGTGAAGGAACCGAATGTTTGAGGTTTTATCGAATAATCAAGGAATCTGTGATGTGTATGATTGGGTGGAATAACTTGATGTCTGGAACAGGATTATTCTGTGTGTATTGAACAATGAGATATTGGTAAACTGCGTTTCCAACGACCGATTGAAATGCTGGAAATAGGATTTCAGATCGCAACGACACTCAGTCTGTAGTATTTCTCAATATATATATAGAAATCAGACGACATGGCTCCTCAAATTCTCTTTTTGTGATGTAATCATGGTAGGACAACACACACATATACTCTGTATAGCTTCAAAAAGTTTTGGGATACTTCCATGTAAACATTTCCAGTCATTAAGCTTGATGCATGAATTTCGCTGAATAATAACACTTGTTATTGGTCAACGAGCTTCCTCCTAAGCGGAAATGGGAAAAGCTTAGCCTCGAGGCATGGAAATAATAATAAGGACGGTATGAAGCGATTTCATCGGATAGAGTATATCTTCTAGGTAAAGAAAGATCTGGTAGTGATTCCCGATTTTCGAAGCCAGGGAATTCGCATTATGTAACAGTTTTTGTACTCGGGATTTTGATGCTGATACCTGAGCTGTATACTTCGTGTGTCGAGGGCAGAGAGATGCATCATGTACTCGTGAAGATATTCTTACTCTTCACACTAGATTTAGTCCACTATCCATCTCAATGATATAGTCGCAATGGTGTGTGGTGACATATAACAGAACATTGAGGGAAGCAAATACTCAATCTAGTAGACTTAACCCTATAGATCGTGTATCAAGAGTGCAACCTGATCAGGAATGATGTAATGTTAAGTTGTGGAACCGCTGAATACCGAACCCAATCATTGATATATCGAGTCTTGAAATAGGGTTTCTGAAAGAAGATCTCGATCATTTGTTAGTTTAAGTTGTGTTCACAGGAAAGGGTTATCCTAGTTGACGGTTACTTTCATCTCATCAAGATAAGATACTAGTAAGATGCTTCTCTGCTTACTTAATCACGACAGCCCTTTTCAGCCACACCCGCCACTATGGAAGCTGCCCCCATATCCACTATAATTTCGACGCGTCCACACCGCGCGAAAAGTAATTGATTGACGCGAACTTTATATTGAAATGCGTCTTCTAAAATCCGAAAACCAAATTCCTATCAACAACCTTTCCAACTACGTCTTTCCTTTTAGCAGCATAGAAGCTGTAAAATCTCCACAATGGCTCCATCAAGAGTTCCTCAAAAGCGAATCTTAGGTGAAGCAAAGAATATTCAACAAAGCAATATCCCCTCATCTCCTCCAACTGGGGCAAAGAAACGAAAGTTAGAACCAGTTGCATCATCACCAGCAGCAGTTCGATTCAAGAGTTCACAAAATGGTCCAAGAGGAAAGCTGGCTTCTAGCCAGCCTAGTCATTTTGAATCGGAAGTGCTGGAAAAAATGACACAGGATATGGAAAGTTTAAAGAAGAATAATTCGGAAAAAGATCAAGAATGGGCAAGGCCGAGCCTGGCAGACTTCAACCCTGAGGTTGATAATTTAATCTTTCAGCAGATTGAATGTGAAGAAGGTACTTATGATGGAGGAAAGGCGACTGTGAAGTTGTTCGGTGTTACTGAGGTAAAGTTCATTCCAATTCCTTTCGAGGCTATAACTAATACCATATACAGACTGGTCACTCAGTTATGCTGCATGTAAAAGACTTCCTTCACTACCTTTACGTTGCCGCTCCAGTTAGTTTTACACATAAAGATTTTGAACCATACAAGATGTTCCTGGATTCACAAGTTGGAATGCACACGCCTGCCATTAATTCAGTATCGGTTGTACTACGAGAGAATTTATACGGATTTACGGGAAATAAACAGCACGCATATATTAAGATTACAGTTACGGACCCTAAATACATCAACAAAGTTAGGACAACTATCGAGGAGGGTAAAGCAAACTGGAAAGGAATGTGGAGGAATGATGGAAATGGTATTTTGACTTTTGATAGCATTCAATATGTGTTACGATTTATGGTCGATGTCAAGGTGTGTTCCTTTGCTCTTTTCATTTTCCACCTCGTTTTCTCCTCTCATATATCACCCCCTACCACACTCTTGTTTTTAACACATCTAATCAATGACAGATTTATGGTATGTCATGGGTTGAAGTTGAAGCAAAGAAATACGAAATAGTTCCAGAACACAATAGACAATCGAATTGTCAAATTGAAGCCGTAATGACATATCGAGACTTAATTGCGCATAAGCCCGAAGGGGAGTGGGCGAAAATGGCACCTTTACGTATTCTATCTTTTGACATTGAATGTGCTGGTCGCAAGGGTGTCTTTCCGGAAGCAAATCAGGATCCTGTTATCCAAATTGCTAATATTGTTACTCGATACGGAGAGAAGAAACCATTCGTACGAAATGTCTTTTGTCTTGATACTACTAGTCTGATTGTCAATACACAAATCCACGAATTCAAAAAGGAGGAGACGATGTTATCGAAATGGAGAGACTTTCTTGAAGAGGTAGATCCAGATATCATCATTGGTTATAACATTGCCAATTTCGATTTCCCATATCTCCTAGATCGAGCCGATCACTTGAAGATCAAGAACTTCAATCAATGGACTCGATTAAAGTCTATCCACTCTCAAGCTAAAACTTCCAACTTCTCCAGCAAGCAAATGGGTAATAGGGATACCAAAGCTACCAATACTAATGGACGACTTCAATTGGACTTATTACAACTTGTTCAGAGAGATCATCAACTTCGAAGTTATACGCTCAACTCTGTTTGTGCTCAATTTTTGGGCGAGCAAAAGGAAGATGTTCATCACACTATGATTACGGAATTATTCAACGGAACCCCTGAGTCTAGACGAAGATTGGCTGTATATTGTCTAAAGGATGCTTTTCTACCTCAACGTCTAATGGATAAACTTTCATGTTTAGAAAATTATACGGAAATGGCTAGAGTCACAGGTGTTCCTTTCAATTTTCTTCTATCTCGTGGCCAACAAGTCAAATTCATTAGTCAACTGTTTCGAAAAGCTTTAGAACAGAAATTGGTTATCCCTAATCTATCATCCAACTCATCTGAGGAACAGTACGAAGGTGCCACTGTCATTGAACCTACTAGAGGATATTACAGTGTCCCAATTGCAACCCTGGATTTTGCTTCTCTATACCCAAGTATTATTCAAGCACATAATCTTTGCTATACTACATTACTCAAGAAAGATGTTGTGGAAGCTCTCAAACTTGAGAAGGATGAAGATTATATCGTTACACCAAATGGAGATATGTTCGTCACTACCAAGCAACGAAAGGGTCTTCTGACACAAATTTTGGAAGAATTGTTAACAGCAAGAAAACAAGCTAAAAGAGAACTTGCTGTTGAAACCGATCCTTTCAAGAAGGCTGTGCTCAACGGTCGACAACTTGCCTTGAAAATTAGCGCAAACAGTGTGTACGGTTTGACTGGTGCCACTGTCGGAAAGGTACCTTGTTTACCAATTGCTAGTAGTACCACAAGTTATGGTCGACAAATGATTGAAAAGACAAAAGCAGAAGTTGAGGCGAAATATACCATCGCTAACGGTTATTCTCATGATGCTCAAGTCATTTATGGTGATACCGATTCAGTCATGGTTAAATTTGGTGTAAAAGAATTGGCAGATGCAATGAAATTGGGAGAAGAAGCTGCACAATATGTTTCTTCGAAATTCATCAAGCCGATTAAGTTGGAATTCGAAAAAGTTTATTACCCATACCTTCTTATCAATAAGAAGAGATATGCCGGTCTTTACTGGACAAATCCGGATAAGTATGATAAGATGGATACAAAGGGTATTGAAACAGTTCGTCGTGATAATTGTCGGTTGGTTCAAAATGTCATCGAAACAGTACTTCGAATGATCTTGATCGATCAAGATGTTCAAGGAGCACAAGAGTAAGCTTTTATCGCTCCCTAATTTTTCGAGGTTACAACTAACATCCTCGTTTAGCTATGTGAAAGATACCATCTCAGATCTTCTTCAAAACAAAATCGATATGTCAAAACTTGTCATCACCAAAGCCCTCGCAAAAGCCGATTATACCGCCAAACAAGCTCACGTAGAACTAGCCGAGCGCATGAAGAAACGAGATGCAGGATCAGCACCTACATTAGGTGACCGTGTTGCCTATGTCATCATTAAAGGATCTGCTGGAGCCAAAAATTTCGAAAGATCCGAAGATCCCATTTTCGTACTAGAAAACAACGTCCCCATCGATACAAAATATTACCTTGATAATCAACTTGCCAAACCTTTAGGTAGAATCTTCGAACCTATTCTCGGAGAAACAAAAGCCAATTCCCTCCTAGCAGGTGCACATACCCGTGCTATATCTGTCGCAGCTCCTACTATCGGCGGTCTCATGAAATTCGCAAAGAAAACATCAACATGCATGTCCTGTAAAAAACCACTCGTGAAAGCCCACGAAAAAGATGGTGCAGTATGTACAGACTGCGCGCCTAGAATTGGAGAAATGTATCAAAAACAACTCAATAAAGTATCGGATCTAGAAGTCAGATTTGGGAGGTTATGGACACAATGTCAAAGGTGTCAGGGAAGTATGCATTGCGAAGTTATTTGTAGTAGTAAGGATTGTCCGATTTTCTACATGAGAATGAAGGCAAAGAAGGATGTCGAGGATGCTGGGAAGGAGTTGGAGAGGTTTGATTTTGATCAGTCGGCTTGGTGATTTGAAGAGTGGGTTTAGATGATGGATGGGCGGAGAACTGAAATATCGAGGTATTGCAAGGTGTTTTTGGGCGTTTAAGCTAGCCATGTATGAAAATATGGATTTTGGACGGAGCTTGATGGGTAATCTATGTATTAATGACTGCCCTTTTTTACGTATATCAAGGTACAAGAAAGGAACTAGCTGAAACGGATAGGAATGAAATATATACGGTACTACGTATTTGCATAATCAAGTATGTTTTTAACTCAAGTGAGCTCTGAACTGGATAATCCGTGAGGTAAAAAATGCTACCCCATTCGTCTTGCAAACTCTCAAATGGGATTGAAGCGCAATCTATTCATTAAGCAAGAGCTGGGTTGACGGTTGTGATATCAAAAAGTCGTGTTGACTGCAATAGCCAAAAGGTACGGGGAGGGGAAGTGAATCGACTTGTTTGTTGGTATATCAAACAATAAATCTTATCATCACCACAGCTGATGAGCACCCATAAATCTCCTTCCATTTCTATCAATAAAAGTCGAGACAAATACAACTATTTCCGTTGCTATTTTGTCTTCACCACTATCGTCAAAACGTCTATTAGCAGGTTCCGATCAATCTCCGGAGTGAAATTATTCGATCGTACGCATGCGTGAAAGTAAGTATCCATACCAATGAGAAGGAGAAATTTGAGGTCATCGATCTCCAAGCCATCTATCTATTCTACTTCGACTCTCCCCTTTGGCTAGATGCAGAACCCTTCGCTGTTCGAATGAGGATGGAAGATGTATTGATGGATAAGGCTTTAAATCGTTTTGCAGATGGCAGTGTGGGAATTGCGATGTGCAGTTCAAACATCGTGGAGCGGGGGGGAAGGGAGGAAGGGATGGAGTGTGCATACAGATTTATTATTCTCTGTATTTGGAGGACGGAGAATTGTACTAAGAGAGGTGAGTGAGTAGTGAAGGGTGAGGATAAAGATAGTCAGCTGGATCGGCTTGGGCGATGTAAAGGTGTAGCAAGTATGTTGCATATACTCTGGTATAGGGTTGTTGTGTGAGAACGGGATTGCAGGGGCGGGGCGAGGAGGCAGTTTGTAGTTCTCTGGAATGGTTGGGATTGGACTCTGGAGAGAATTTGTAGATAGCTCATAACAACGATTGTCATCGATATCCTCCTTACTGCTAATTATTCTTTGCCCTTTGAATATCCATATCCATATCCATATCTACATCCTCCACCCCTCAAAAAACAACCCCATCGCTTAACCCCAAGCTCGAAAAACAGAACAGGAGAAACGAAGCGAAAATTTATCATATCATATCGTATCGTATCATGTCATCTCATCTCATCTCATGTCATCTCTTCTCATATCTATTATTCCTCCTCCTCACACATATATACAGTAGGTATATACATCTCGATCTCCAATCTCAAAAACGAGGATTCAAGAACGGTAAAGTCTTGACTAGGCTGGTTTGAACTGCATAGATCTCAATATATTCATTCATTCATCGATAGAAGAAGATAACAGTATGTATCAAAACTTCGCATTTCATTTCAATCCCTTCTAATTCCCATCTTCAGCATCACCATTTACACAAATCTTAACCTACCCCCCTACCTCCCTCTCGCCCTCCCTCTAAACCTCAAACAAACCCTCATAACATCAATAAAATTACCTATCTAGGTAGGTACTAACAACTAATAATCATCTCCTCCCATCCCGTGTATTCCTCATATACACCTCCCAATCCCAATCCCAATACCTCCACTCACCCACCCCAACTCCAAACCTCTCATACAATCCTCACAATTCCCACCGTTTACCTTTTCCCAATACCTTTACTTTAAACTTTAAACTTTCTCAATCTCCAAAATAAAAATAAACCTCCATTGAGAATTCTAAATTACATTCCATTCATTTCATCCCCCAACTCACCCCATCCATCTTCTCACCCCCCAACCCCAACCCCAACCCCAACTCCAAACTCCAAACCCAACCAAGCCAAACGATCGACACTAATTTTGGTAACTTTCATCAACAACAACATAATTACTTTTATTCATCTAAATAAACTCCCACGCTACCACACCGTTGAATTTAATTCTAGGGCTGAAAACTCTAATTTTCAAACTCAAAGTTAGGTTACCTAGGTACTTAGAGTTTATATTCCGAGGTTCTTTAGGTTTGTGCGTGCGTACATGCACTGTACTTTTAGTTAAGTTTCCTCTAATGCATTTCGGAACTTAGGAAAAATGTCTATTTTAATTATTTTAATTATTACGAGAGATACATTAAATGCATAGTTTATATACATACCAACTTCAACAAAGGAAAAAACAAAAAATCATGTGATGTGATATAATATGATATAAAATAATATGATCTGACAAAGTGAAGTAAAGTGAATTAATTAACAAAGTAAATAATTGTAAATTTTTGGGGGTTCAGAATAGACACAAAAATGAAGGGTATTCATGCTCTCTGCCAAACTCCAAAAATCAGTCCTGGTATTTAGTGAAATAACATGCGAATCCATCCCACGCCATCCCATCTTTATTTGGTCCCCGTCTATACCGTTCATCTCTGTATATTACAACCTCCACCTCGAAAAAAGATTTCATCAACATCCTCCGCACTTGATTCCGAGTCCCATCCCCTAATTTTTAACCCTATCCACCTGTCCCTTGACCCAACTCAGCTTATCCTTCCACTTTCCCTCACCCCTCTCCTCTCTCTCCAGCTCCCCCATCTCCTCATATCCCCTTGTTCCCCTCTTTTCCTTTGCCGAGAAAGGATTAGACCATCTTGCTGAACCTAGATGCCCAAGCGCTCCTCCAAAACTAGCTCTTGCCATCGCTTTTTGACTTTCCAAAGTATCTGTTTCGCTCAAGAAACTCGTGGGCCTTAATGAACTCGATGTATTCTTCCTCGAATTATCTCTCGTCAAATCTCCAGGCGATTGCGGATTAATTCTTGAAAGTCTATTCGTATCGTCGCCCCATGTATCGAATTCAAAATTCGGTAATTGGATCGATGAAAAGGAGGTATCCATATTCAAATTCGGTTCCGGATCCGCAAAAGGATTACGATGATATTTCATATTGGCATAATAACTCAATATTCCCTGACTCCCATCCCCACTCTCGATATCGTTTTCCTCTGAATCCTGAATGAGAGACATTCTTCTTTGCGGTCTAACTCCCAACCCTTGAGGCTGTTCACTATCAGTGGTTTCCAATGAATGAATCGATACTCCATCCCCCCAATCCAAGCTCATAGTCGAAGGCGCTCTTATAGTCGATGCTCCTTCTCCTGTTTCCTTTTCGTATCTTTCCATGTCCCTCATGGTTCCTGCTGTTGAAACCGAAGAATTTCTGATTAATGCGGGACGAGGTGCCTGAGGAAAAATCGAGTTTCGAATCCCATTCCCCCTGATGCCAGAAAATACTGAGTTTCGAATTCCATTTCCCCTGATGCTAGGAAATACTGAGTTTCGAATTCCATTCCCCTTAGCCCTAGGTATTACACCAGCCCAAGCTTCCATTCCCGGATTCGATTTCTCTCCTATGTCTTTCAACTCATCACCTCTCTTCCTTTGCCTTAAAATCCTTCTCCTAACCAAGAATGCCATAACAGCTAGTACCAATAAACTGACAATAACTGTAACACTAACTGTTACTGCCAGAGCCGAGGATGTATGTTGATGTTCTTTCGTCGTGTCTTGATCATTTGAAAGTGGGGATATCGTAGGGTTGTGTGCAGTCAAAGCGGTTGCGTTCAACATGCTTGTTGTTGTACTCGTTATCGTTGTCTCAGGACTTGACCTTGAGGATGAAGCTGGAGAGGATGTGGGTGCATAAGTGGAAGTGATAGATGTACTACTGGGTTCAGAGGATGAAGCTGGCGTTGAAATGGAAAGCGTTGATGGAGAGCTAACAGATGCGGCGGTTTGTAATATTAGTGTAGCGGTAGGTGTTGCGCTCGCTGTTGCGATGCTCGTTGATGTTTCTGTTGTCATTGTCGCTGTCTATGATATCTCATGAGTCAATGACACTACAAAAGGTGATTTAAAACTTACAGTACTTGTCGAATCACCAGTACTTGTGGATTGCAGTGCTGGCTTTGGATCCTGTGGAGTGTTTGGAGGACTTGTAGGACTTGGAGGAGTTTGAATAGAAGGTTCGTTATCATGTCCATCTTCATCTCTCTTATTTGCCCAAACCAACTCAAAATCCTCTTCATATACACCCGCATCTACCAAATCCCCCACTAGGCTTCTTGAATTATGATTGATCATTTTGCAGAAAGATTATAACCTCAACTTGGTTAGATTCGATTAAAAGGTGAAGAAAACTTAGATCAAGGAAAGACGGTCTTTGAGTTCGTTAAGGTATAATAGCCAAGAATGAGTGTGTGAATAGAAGTACTGAAAGACTGATGTAAGGAAGGATGTCAGCGTGCTGGTAAAGACGACAGCTCAAATCTAGCAAGTATAGGTAAGTTTGACAAGTAGACACACAGTTCAAGCCAAGGCTACCAATGCCTATGTACTTATATCTCGTAGCAAGAATGTGGAACCATGAAACTCCCCTCAAAAACACTCGGTCAATGGTTCACCACGAGAAATACCCGTGCCTAACAAATGAAAGACAGATGAAATTATTTTGAGATAAGTAGTGAAAAGATCAGCAAAATTATCAAATACCCATTGTCAATTATTCCTACTGGTCACTTAACCTGACTTGTTGTAGGAAACTTCTTGCAACGAGTATTGCAGGAACTACTTAGATCCGAATAGCTATATTATACATACTAAAACATTTTCAATCAATATTTGGAGATGAAGAGATTGGTAGAAACATAGAACTGGAACTTGGGGATATGATGGTCATAGCCCAATAAAGTGAAACGGAAGTAAGGTTTCCTAGTTCCACTCCATTGTCCGTGCGAATTGTGGATTTTGGAGAACTTTCCTCTTGTAATGAATGCCTTGTCAGGTTATTGATTGGTTTAGAGTTTTAGTAGAAGAAGGTCTGTGGGTGACGAGAGTTTCCTCAATGTCGCAGATAAACATTTGTGGTGAAAAATAGTGCGTGTATTGAGTTATGAACCTGTGATGATCGTCGAATCTTCGCCTTATGGGTGGACTAAAAATCCCTAAGGGGCCCTTCATGCAACAATGACATTGCATGTCGGCGGGCTGAGTTCATCATTAAGGGATCCGATGAACGTGACGTGGAGGTGAATAGATGGATAGAGTTCATGCGCGACAGACTGTTGTCAATTCAAATTTCCAAATATCTCAAGTCTGCTCACCAGGTGGTAACGTATAACTGTATTGTGTAGCAAAATGAGGAGGAGTAGAGCTGAAATAAATGACGCGATCCTTAGAGACCATTTCATATTACTCCGACCAGATATTGAGTGGACGCAGCCCAATCTTCCAATGTATTTTCCGCAAATGAATTCAAACCTCCGAGATCTGATAGATCTACACCAATGCAGCATCATACCTGTTGCACCTTTAACGCCTTGCCCAGTCCAGCTTAGATTCATACAATACCCGTTCCGCCTAGAAAGTATAATCACACTACCCTTCATTTCTTCTCGTCTACCACTTTCTCGTCAATCTTTTTGACCTCTTCCATCTTCTTCTCTCCTCTATTCCATACTTCCCATATTTGTTCCATAATCAGATCGCCATACCCTTTGCCTGCTTCCAGAGCTTCCTTCTCCTTTTGGTCTCTTTTTTCTTTCCAATCTTTCCCTTCGCCACCTAGCCATATTTTTTCCAAAACACCTTCTTTCTCCTCTGCCTGAACCTTTCCAGAAGTTGGTAGACCAGCGCTTCTCTTTTCTAATGCTTCAAGTACACTCTTGCCCTTTGTACCTTCGTCCTGCGATTTCAAAGTCTGTCCTAGAAACTTTCCACTCTCCTCCATTCTTTTCTTTTCTTGTGCTTCTCGTATTCTTCTCTGAGTTTCTTTTGCCTTTTCAGGTAATTCCGTAGTTGAGATAGATGATACACGATTTTGTATGCGGGTCATCATTGAGACACCGGTATATTCGTAGGCTAAGTGATTACCACCAATAAATGTGGTGGTCATAAGAGCGAAAGTATAGACATCCATTTTGCGGGGTGGGATAACTGTATGGGGCAAAAAGGTTAGTTTAATACTGAGACTTTGGAATTAATTAGTCGCATTTAGATAGGAAATTGTGAAATGCACAATGTCAGACATCATAATTTAGAATTCCAATTCCAATTCATTAAGATCGAGAAGAGACTTACGCATGACGATTGGACAAACGATGAGGGCTGCGAGAGATGCATTATGGAGGAGAGGGGTAGTTCTCGGATTGGTAGGATCGGGTTGAGTAAATTGAGATGGTTGAGTTGTAGACATCTTGATATTTGAGATATGAATTGATTGTGATTTGCTGGTAGGTTGAGTGTCGTATTAAGAAGATGTCGATTCTAATAATACAAAATTGAAAGAATATGATGAACCGCAAATTCGCAATGGATACAGTAATAATGACGCTCTAGTTCTAGATAATTTTTTGAGGAACCGGAATTAGTGTTATTCCGACAATGATAAGCTAAACGATGTTTTGCCACAAGTTTGCTGTCGCAAGTTTCCTTTGATCTTGATCTAATTATCAGATTTAAATGTTCCACTTCCTTTACAATTATGGTCAATCATTTTAAGTGTAGCAAGAATGCATGATTGAACAGTAGAGACATTGATTATACTTGAGTGTGCAAGGAATTCTCAGTTATCAAGACTTAGTAAATTTTGGCAATATGTTTTGACTTTACAATGCTATTAGTATCCAAATACGACAAGGCACTTTGCCAGAGTGGTTAATGGGTAGCACTCGAATTTCTGTAGTCTCTACAGAATATAAGATATGCTATGTCTTCGGACGCGCAGGTTCAAATCCTGCAGGTGTCGTTTTCTTTTGCTTGTTATCAATTCGATTTTTGGTCATTCTTCAATATCTATCTTCTTTGTTTTTCCTTTCTTCTTTTCTTCTCTTCCCTCATTTGTTGTGTTTTAAAGTCGTGAAGAAAAAAGAACATGGTAAGATCTTGACTGTCCAGTACATGGCCCGTTCGTCGGTTTAGTTAGTTCTCAGCTCCACATTACTTTTTATTTCAACGCTTGGGAAGTACTGGGTTGACTCTAAAGTCTTCGAGACATTGGAGTAAATACTAAAGAATCATTTCTCTATCTTTCCGTTATCCAACATATCTTCAGACCCGAGCGTCAAATGCTTTCCTGGCCCTATATAAATGGAGCGGGGATAAACATGAGCTTCATTTACCTGCCAGGGTTTTGGCGTCGAAATGAAGCGAGAAGAAGTGAATTCAATTATGGCGCAGGTTGATGGCGGCGGCATCAATGTTCAACGGGTTACCTATGTTTCTGATAGTAGCACAGGGTCAACTTTGTGGGATGCAATATTTTGTTAAAGATTTCCTAACAAAAGCCGAATCATACCTCTAAGTTTTTTTTATAAGTTTTTTTCTCATTTGCAATTTTCGTCATTGTATTCTTCTTTCATCACTGCTTGCTCTGCAATCTTGTTCGCCCATTTTTCATAAAGCTTCTTAATATTGTTTGGCAATCTAGCTGTTGTTTTCGAGATTACAGTCTCCATGTTCACCGTCTTATCAGAGCTCCAATTAGCTACTTAGAGCATAGTAATGCTCTTGTACTTCTTTGGGCCATGTTATAAGGATTAATTTATGAATCTACAGACAAATCAGTTAGAGATGTTCCGCTCTACATACTGTTCGTGTCCCGTCGCCCCACCAGCTGTAAAGCTCAGGGCAGTTAATGTTATCTGCGTCAGATCAGTGGGTTTAAATGGGGTGATTGAACGTGGAGTACTCGAATACTTGCATTCACGTTGGAGGTCCTACATTTTCTCTGGGACTTCTCTCTTTCTTTCTGTTGGAAAGGAAGGAGTACAAGTAGGTCCGATATATGGATGAGCTCGTTCTTTTATAGATGCCGCTGTTATTATGTATTCACGTGTAAAGGAATTCTTCGCGAACCTTCCTATCCATCGCCTAATGTCTTAGACAAGTTATCATGTGCTTTGGGATCTAGCCTCTAGTTTGGCTCCAAGCTTTCTTAAGTTTCTTATTGTTTAGTTTTATTTTCATTAATTTGTGCTATCTCTCCTAATATGTCATCATTTTGGTATTATTTCGACAGTAACCGTCTTTTGTCTATGGAGTACATGTTTATGCCCAAAGCTTGCTGTTGTAATTTAAGTCCATGATGTCATCTTTCTTTAAGTAATCCCAATTCTTCCATGTCAAATATTAAGAAGGTTTTTAGTGGATAAATCAATATTCGTTTATGCTTTATACTTATTTAACATTTCAGGCCTGGTATACCTCCAGTAAAAGAAAAGTCGGAAAGTTACTCTAACATAAATTTCAATGGCACGCAACTATAAATCCTTTTCATCGTAGAAATTTTAATATTCACATATACCGCTCGACAATTGAGTTTCGATATCATTTAAAGTATTACAACTTTATTTGTATGAATTTAGCTTATTTGTTTTTACAGTTATGATTGCTCAACTCAAAAGCAAATTGATCATTTATACTGGTACTTTTTAACTTTACAACAACTAAACTTTTGAGAATAGATAGAATTGCCTTCATGGCATCTTCAAACTATGCTGTCGTCACATACTATCTATCTATTGTCTCAACTGGCCATATGCCTTTGATATCGTGTCTTGTTTTGATAATTGAGATGATCTTGTGCGTTCCCATATTCAACACCACTTAGTCTACATCTTTACCAAACCATTCCTGTCTACGAGGGTCTAGGTATACAAATTCTTTAATGTTACTGTATCACCCCGCTTCCCAGCAATATCCAGTAGCCCTGGTGAGCCGTAAAGTTTAGAACCTCAGTTGATCCTTATTATCAATTTCTGTCAAGTACTCAGCATGCAAAAAGAAGCCGCATGTAGATAGTTCCATACGTCAAGCTTGACTTTTGTATCTTGTATATACTTTTATATCGAGTATCTCTCTACGCTACCTCGGTATACAAAGCCTTTCTGGAGTGGATTAAGAACAAGAGGGAAAATGCACAGATCCTGATAAGTATGTTTGACAGGCACAATATCATGGATCCTACGCATGGCTATACCGGCTGCCACGTCAAGCAGTACCCTTCGAAAAACTTCAAAGATTAGATACAAGTTAATGTTTGACAAGGAACCCTCCGGATTGGTCCGAAAGTATACATCCGCAAGTCTGGTTTTCAAGTGCCTATTGTAGTGCAGGACCAAAGACTTTAGTTATATAACGACATATCCTGGTGTTATTATTAGACCGAGCCTCTTTACATCTTTATGACAATACTGCATTCCAAAGACAAAATCGATCCATTAAAACTCGAGGCTTTTCTGACGTTACAATCAACCACAATAAAAGACCAGAGAAGTAGCATTGCCCTGCAGGACGATACGCGCATCAATAACTCCAAAGTCACAGTTTCCTACTCCACGAATTACATAAACCCATGTTATAGTTCCTAATCCATCAATCTTCTTGAGTCTTGAAAATCGCATATCCATGGATTCGACGACTTCCGAATTACAAGTTACGAGTCGTTATTTTACTCACACTTCCAACAGCCATCAGCAACATCCTTCAACAGCTTACTACGGACCAATAAATCCGAACCTATCAGGATTTTTTTCAAGCCTAGAGTTACACATCAAATTTAAGGCAAGTTGAATTTACATACTGATTTCAAATTCATTCCTAGAGTTCCGTACTGTGAATAGCCTACTTGTATAGTTTTCCCTTCATTACTTTCTCATGCCATGTGTAGGCAAATAATGCCGGGGAAAATCCGGGGTAAGTTCGAGGGAAGTACTGGGCATTAAGATAGATGATTACTTGTTCTCGCTGCTACTTTCTCTCTTCTTCTTTGTGATATGTATGAATATCATTTACTGATATAATTTATCAATGATGTGTCGATTGTACAGCACAGTACGGTACAGATATGATCAGCAATTGGATTCCATCGAAAGTAGCTTGAGAATTCCCTAATATATAGAAAATATTCTTCATAAATTATTCATACCAATAAATAACCTCCCATCTCTCACCCCAACTTCCATCTATCACTATCATCCTACCTCCAAGTTTCCCCACCCCCCCCTTCTCTCTCTCTTCTTTCCCCCCAACAATCCCCTCACTCATCACTCATATATCCCCATCCCTATCTCCTATCCAGACACGACACTATAAATACCTATACATACTGTTCACATCATCCTCTCAAAGTCAATAGCCATCTCCTTTCCTTCATATCCTCGAAACTCAATCCTCTTCGTACCACTCCGATATTGGCCACAGTGAGTATCCTGCGTGTAAATCTTTTGGTTGAGGTAGATGGACGATGGATGATTTTATTGGTGTATGTTCTTTTTATTGCCGAGATTGGGGTTGCTCGGGTAAGTAAGTTTCTCCCTCTCGGACATCCCTCTCCATGTCAGCATTTCCCCCCTTCATCGCGCTCTACAACCCCGTTGTGCTAGTCCTGGGAAATCCTCATTATCGGAGCCATTACCTACATCACCTCCTGCTACTGATGCATCCCAAAATCGTCATCCCCTCCTCTCCATGTATGATTATCTCCATCTTTTCACATCCTCTCCTCTCCATATATCTCCATATTTTCACATCCCCCTCTCGCCTCGCATACTACCTGCTACATCCTCATCCTCATCCTCATCAGTCTCAAAATTACAGACATCGTCGCGCCGCGCTTATGCGTATCCCGCTCATTACGTATGGAATAAAAGTCTCCCCAATGGAAAATGCATTGATAATTTGATATTGCTGCTTTGCAGTATTTAGTGTTTACTGTTTACTACTGGGGGGAGTAGGGGAGAGGGGGTTGCTGAATGGGGTTTCGGATGTTTATGTTTGGATGTTTGGATATTCATGTCTATATTGATTGTGCTAGTTGTGCTGGTGTTGGTACCGGTGCGGAGGAGTTGGGGTTGCGGATCAAGAATTTGAGAAGAGTGTAGGTGGGACTGGATTGATGATTATGTTTTTGAGTTTGACAAGGAGGTGGGATGGGATGGGGAGTAAGTGATGTTTTTTTATTGGGTGATTTGATTGTGGAGTTGGTGGTTTGTTTGATCGCAGTGTGTTGGATGGGTTATGGATTGTTGGTGAGATTGTGTATGAAGATGGGGAGGAGAGGGGAGCTGTAGTATGGGGACGGGGACGGAGAAGGAGAAGGGATTGAAGTCGTGGAATAGATCTGTGGTTATAGGGAAGGGTTTGTGGATTTGCCCCGGGGGGGGGGGAAGGAGATGAGTTTGGTTTGGTTTGAAGAAGATCGGGAGGAAGACCCGTGTGAGATAGAGAGATGAGGAGAGATTGATGGATCCGCATGGATATGGAAAGGAGAGGTTTGTAGAGGCCAGGGGAAGATGTTGGAGGATGAGATAGAGATAAAGATAAAGATAGAAACAGAAAGGAAATATTACAACTACAATCTCTTGGAAACCATCCTTCATTATCCAAAAACTACACTTACGAATTTGAATATATCAACCAAGACTACAAATACTTTATCATCAAGAATTCGAAATAGCTTCATTAGTATTCCACACATTTTTTGTTTACTTTGAGGTTAGGATTTTCAATAGCCTGAACTGATGAATGGACTTCTCTAAGTTACCATTTGATATTTAATACTTGATACTTGAGTCTCTAAGAGAAATGGGTATCAAGTTAGTGATAAATGCTTGAAGTTTTGAGATCTATTGCTGAATCTTGAGAATGAGCTGATATCGGATATTGCTGGGCTGCGAAGGATGGGAGGGATGACGATAGTTCTCGTGAGAAGTAGGTGTACAAAAAGATCAGATTTACGGGAAACAGTATATGAAAGAATGAAGCATTTTGAATGTTGATGGGGAAACAAATTCAAGAATACTTTGAATGAGTATAACGAAATCCAATCAGTAGAAATCAAACAGCACACGAAAAATCATCACAATTCACAATCAATTTGCAAAAGAAGACTACAGAGTTTTTTTGACCAGCAAGAGCATCAACATTAAGTTTATAAAGGAGTGGCTATACTAGATACAATATGAAAATGTAAGAGTAGTATATCTCTTTCTTTTTTTCCAACAACCAAGGACAACCCCAATATGTAACAAATGAAAATTCTCCACCCCTCCATTCCATCCCCACAAGATCCTTTCCCCGATTTCCAATTCCTGATCCTCAACTCCTGGTATGAACCCCGATCCCAACTACCGTAGTCCTAAATGATTCTTGCGGGAAATCTAAGCACGGAACTTGGCACCGATGGATCTCTTGGTGGTAGCTGCGGTAGCATTACCGGCAGCACCGGCAGATGAGGCTCCAGCCATTTGGAAAGCGGCGACACCACCGAAAGGACCAGCGCCCGATGGGTTAGCAAGCTTGACCAAGCAGACATTCTCTTGACCACCGACGGATCCAGTGCAGGACATGCCTGCTGGCATGGAGACGGCGATGGGGTAGTCCTCGTTGACGTTCTTGGCACGCTTGACGATACCCATGTTGACAAGGGATCTCATGACGAGGGAACGTTGCTTGGGTGCGGCGATGTTACCCTTGCTACCTGGTACTTGAGTGGTAACCTTGGCTTGGGTACCTTGAGAGAAGGCACCGGTACCAGTTGGGTCGACGATGGCAGAGTATGGTCCAGCTCCATCAGTGGTGACGATGTGGATAGTTCCACTGAGCTGACCTCCATCGGAAACTTGAGGAAGGGTGGAACCGGAAGCAGCCATGACAGCAGTCATGTCAGCCATGGTGTTGGCACCAGCCTTTGTCTTTCCAAGACCATCGGTAGCGGCGTTCTTGCTGTTGAAGACAGTGGTGTCGACCTCAGTTTGCTTGTTGGTTCCGGCACCAGGGATGACGGCACCTTGGATACCGAGACCAGTGGTGTTTCCTCCCATGTCACCAGTCTGAAATAATGAGTTAGTATGAATAATTGGAAGTGGAGATGATGAAAGAAGAATCATCAGATGAGAAGAGATGAGATATATTACTAACCATGACTGCGATCTTGCCATGGGCGGCAACGAGAGGGATGATAGCGGCGACGGCGATAGTATAACGCATATTTGCTGATTTGGGTTGGTTGGTTGGTTTTTAAAGGTTTATTGAAAATTAAAGATTTAAGATGTATAAAGCGGGATACTAGTCAATAGTATGCGGCTGGAAAATGAAAGATAATTGGAAGATTGAAAGAAACTGAAAAACTGTTGATGCTGAGGAGAGAATTGTAAACGGAGGGATATTCAGTTCCTTTAATAGTTTCTCAACCACAGGCAAATCGACTCCAGAGTACTATGATCAGACAAATTTCCATACTACGGGAGATAGTATCCATGAGAAACTTGCCAAGAGCAGTCCAAAGTTCCATACTGGACTCAATGCGAAGGGAAGGAGGACAATGGGAAGCGATGCGAAGTCTGTGCTCAACCTCCGTTCCTGATGCACAGAGCTTATCCGACATATTGTGGATACAAACAATCAAAGGTTTAACTATCTTGTCAACATGGTAGCAAAATAGTGGAGTAATTGCCACGACCGGATGATAGATAATTCACACTAGATAAAAAGGTCTAAACTCTTTGCCATTGTAACATTGAAGTCCTAACATCCAGGTAAAATGGACCGCCAGTGGACCTAGGAGACAGATTGCGGAGAAGGTATCCAGGAAGTACGATAATCTTTGACTGATGATTTGAATCTTGAGGAGTATCGAAACAGGAAATGTTTTCGCCTCGACAGGTCGCATCGGAGTTTGTATGCTTCTTGGCAGATGTAGTCAAACAGGGTCAGGTTTCTTCATATGATCTTGTCTGTGCACGTTTCCAAAGCCACACTCAACTGAAGGGGTGAAAACTTATATGGCTAAGGCTGATTTCATTTGAGACGTTCAAAACATTATGTTGGTTTGAAATATTGTCACTAGACCAATTCCAATAGAAGCAAAGACTGGAGAAAGGGCTACAAGTTTTGAAGTCATGCCTTTCAAGTGTACACGCTTAATGATCAAAACTTGTCAGAATCATCAGTAACCTTATTGCACCCGGCATACCACAAGTCTTAAGAGTCATGTTACCAAAAATGTAGTATCTGAATTTTGTTAGACGAGAAGTTGCTTTGAAGTGGACTTTGAATACCGGAGGCGGCCCCGTCGTATTGCCCCCTTTCCAGCACAGTAGCTTCCAAAATAGTGTTGATGTCGAATTAAGCTTGTTGAATGTTCCCAATCGACCAATTAGTAATTGCTATGGCGATCAATGTGGAGTTTCGATGGAGCATGGAGAAAGGCCTGGAATTAATCCATGACTCTGTGAGTTTGTGTGAAAAATAATAATGCTTTGCCGGTATCTGATACTTGGGACCCTTGAAGCAATCGTGTAATTGCATATTGTAGATCTTTTCGATATTCAAACAACAGACCTCTCACAACTGGTCGAAGCTTTCAAAACCTGAATCTCATCAAGTTGCAAACGCTCAAAAGAAGTTAAGTTGTGTTTAAAATTGTGTCAAGGTCCAAGGACGGCGCCGCATTGGTAGGTCGGGAGATCTTATTTGATACTGCATTACTAACCTTTGCAAAAATTCTTTGCGGCTCATCCCTCTTGTCTAGCAATTGTTTTGTGTTTTGTTTGGTCTGAAATCAAAGTCTTGACAGTAATGGTCACGTGCCGATATGGCTTAGTCGAAGAACCATGCTTGATTTGGTTATAGTCGATGTCCTAGAGGTTCGACTGGTGTTTCAGAACATGAGCTTCGGATGGAAATGGATCAATGCTCGGATAGCATTGCCTTCCTTAAATCATCCAGCCGGGTGCAGTGACCAAAACGTTTTATATTGCTTTGTTTCTTGCGATGAGAGACTGACTGTACCCAGGCAACAAACTTCTGTCTCATTACAAGCTTCACAGATGTGCTATGCTTAAGAAAATATATGGAGAAATGTAATGGCTGGAAAGAAAGGCTATGAGGCTCGGTTAGATTTGCATTAACAATCCCCCCATCATGGTATCAACTTTGTATTGTGTATCCAGATGGCTGGTTATTATCATGACCAAAACTGATATCTCTTCAAAGTTCAAACGAAGTTCATAGCAAACCCACTATGTATCTCCCGAGTTCCAACTTCCAAAACGTTTCAAAGGCAGCACACACAGAACTGATTCAATGGTGCTCATCTGGAGGCAGGGCTCGAGTTTGTGCGGTAAGAACTTCCTCGCATCCTCTCACAATGTCATACATCGGACAAATCCTTTCAAGGTTTCCACCTATATAAAGACTTTCGGCACATATGGGCGTGATATATCAGTCACTACTCCCGGTTGCATTAAATCCTTATCCAATTCAAGTCCACCCTATTCATTCGCGGACACACATCAATGAATCTTCTCCAAAGATCTCAGATATACTACATTCTTCTTTGATCATACCACCAATCCATACCCGGCCACTTTCAACAGTTGGTGCCCCAAATTTTACCACTGTACATCCTCTCACTTTGGCAGCGGACCAAAGAATACCTTCATTCCTTTCTTGTTGAAGTCGTCGAAGTCTCCATGATTCTTCTCTCGATAGAACAATCTCGCTGTCTCTCTCTTTCCTATCAGCAGAACGAAAATCTCTAGCACCAATTCTGGGAAGTGCAGCAAACTCAGACAAGAAGAATGCAGATAACTTCTCGACCAAAGGACCTTTCAGGATCAATGTCCCAAATATACCATTTCCGCGCATTTTATGCCGTAGTAATTTCACTTGAGCTGTTGTTTCATCTCCTTCTAACAAGACATTATCTCTTAGCAAAAGCCTCTTCTTCATACCCTTTCCTATTGACCAAATTTCGTTTCTCCCACTCCATGCTTGTAAATCCCAATTTTCCCCTCTTGCAGTTCTCCCAGCTGAAACCCAATCTAATAAACAAAGGGATCCCCCTTCTTTGAGATTGAAAGTTTGTGATTGTTCATATACACTTTCCGCGAAAGGTTGAACTGGATCGGGTAATAAACAAACAGAAGCACCATCCTCAATGGTAACTTGTAAATGTTGACGTGTAATAACATCACGTGTTGGTGATTTGAATATCTTGGTATGACCTTGTGTAACGATACTCAACTTTGCATTTGGGTTGACGTCTATCTTGAGATGAACTTGATCCCCACCGACAAGACCTCCACCATATGTCAAGAGAAAGACCAAGACACTCTTTTGTTCAGCTGAAGGGGATGGAGATATCAATTTTAGTGGGTATTGAAAAGTCATTCTTGATAAAGCGGAGATTGAATGAGGTAGTAAGTGAACAACCAAATGTCCCTCGCCTGGAGCAGACGATGAAGGGGGGAAAGGAGATAGCATATTGAGAGCTTAAGTAAAGCTCTGGTGAAGGATGAAAAGTATGGTGGAAGGAATATGTTGTTATCGTATCATTTTAGAACTGGTAGAATTGGTAGAGCTGGTGAATGGATAGTTTTGGATAATTTTGACTTAGTACTCATAGAAAGCAAAGCATCCTTCAAACTGTACAGAGAGAGACGGAGAGAGTAACTTATAAATTTATTATTATCTTTTCGATAAATGATTTCTCATGATATTTACCCCATTGAAGTGGAGAGAAGATAAGACAAGACAAGGCAAGGCAAGGCAAGGTAAAGAAAGCGGGAGCTGGATACATACATGGAGGCAGGCTGTACCTACATGCTGAAGATGCTTAAAAATAAGCGTTGTAAGCCTTAAAAAAGCTGAGTGGCGCTAAATCCAATCAAAAACGTTCAAACGCGATATTCATTCAATTCTCGCGATACGTCAACATTAAATCACAACTTACAACCAAACGCGCCATATCACCCCAAATTATTCTTTAGATTTCAATCAAATGCGCAATTGATGCGCTGATGAATACTCAACGATTGCCACTCATGGAGATCGAAAATGATGTGTCAAGCACGCCCGTCGTATCTGGTAGAAGGAAATCAGGACGCGCCGTAAAAGCACCCGAGAAATTCGTTCCAGATTTACCATCATCTGCAATTCGTTCCACAAACGCCAAAAGGAAGAGATCCGATGAAGAAGGAGAAGATGACGCGTCAGAGGAAGAAGAAGTAGAAGTAGAAGAAGAGGATGAGGACGATGAATTAGAGGAAGAAAGCGCGGGGGAAGAAGAATTAAAAGAAGCTCGAAGGAAAGCCAGAACTTCCAAGAAACCTGCAGCAAAGAAACCAAAAATAAATGGCACAGCTTCACATGCCAGAGCGCCTGCTGTAAGATTGCCAAATCGACCTAAGAAAGCAAAGACAGTCGTCATAGCAGATGAGGATGCTGAAGGACTTTATGGTATGCGCCATGAGCAATTCTGATCCTATCATTAGGTTAAACTGACATCTCTTACAGCTGATGTTTATACGAGTGGGCGACCATCCGATGAGGTTGTTTCTAGCTTCCTGGAAAAATATGCACAAAATGGTCCTGGAGCTGTGGCAGAATTGATAAATTTCGTATTGAAGAGTGCTGGTTGTGACCTTGTTGTCAACGAGGATGATGTCAACGATGCAGATAATGTTAATGGGAAGATTGCAGACCTTCAAGAAGAACACCAAGCAGTAAGTTTTGGCACATTTCTTGGGTTTAACTATGCTGATTTATGTGGTAGCAAAATATATCCGATTATCCATTAATCTCTCGAGCGAAGAATAGCCATGCCTTTCGTACCTCTTTCCTCGATTTCTTCGATTCGTTAAACAAAACAATGAATGCCTCTGGAGCACTTTACGATGAGGATGAACCATTAATGGAAAGCATATTTCATTGGATGGCTTCTATGTCGTCTTCCAACCTACGACCTTTTAGACATACTGCGACTGCCGTTGCTTTAACTATTGCCACTTCTACCTGTCAAGTCGCAAAGGAACAAATCGAAATTGCTGCAAGAACATTACGTCAACTCGAAGGAGAAAAGAAAAACAAAAGACCCAACAAAGGAAGACTGGCAGACTTTGAGAGGAAGGTTCGGGAAGGAGAAGGCAAGAAGGAGATTTTAGAAGAACGTTTGAAGGATATTTTCGATACAATTTGGGTTCATAGATATCGAGATGTTGACCCGAAAATCCGGACAGAATGTATTGAAGCACTAGGTCTTTGGATTCATACCCTACCTGGTTATTGGTTCGATGGGCAATATTTACGATATCTGGGATGGATGCTTACAGATTCGGCTTCAACTATGCGACTCGAAGTGGTTAAACAACTACAAAGAATTTTGAAGAATTCTAGCAATGTTTCAAGAATGGGTACATTCATCGAACGATTTAGACCTCGGATTATTGAAATCGCCACAAGAGATTCGGATGCTGCTGTTCGGTCAAATGCAGTTGATTTGGTTGATATACTTCGAAAGGGAGGAATACTAGAACCAGATGATATTGATGTCATTGGGAAACTCATTTTCGACTCGGAGCCCAAAGTACGCAAAGCTGTTGTTGCATTTTTCGTTGAGAATGTTAAAGATGTTTTCGATGAAAAAATTGAGCAATTGGGCGGAGAAGATACCTTGGAGGAGATTTTGACAGTTGACGATGATGATTACGATTCGCCTCGTGCTAGTTGGATTAAACTCAAGTGTCTCGCAGAGGTTCTACAAAATTATGATATTTCTGACGAGGATGAGATGCCAAATCAAATAGATCAAGCGACTATCGAACATTATTTAGACCTTTCCGGTGGGGAGTCAAGATTTACCCTTGCAGCTCAAGCATTATACGAAAAGATGCCGGAGCTCAAAGAATGGGAAGTTCTGGCCGGTTACCTACTTCACGATCATTCTTCTAATCCCAAAGGCAAGGGTACCAATCGAGCATTGAAGGAATGTTTCAAACCAGAAGAGACTGAGGAGATTATTCTGCTAGAGACATTGAATGCAGTGGTCAAGCTTAATCTAAACCAACTCAGCGAGCCAGAAAAATCACGAGATAAAAATAAGAAGAGAAATGCTAGAGCCGAATCAGCAGAGATCAAAGAGACAACAGCTCGTCATTTAGCAGATATCATTCCAAGATTACTCAAGAAATTTGGAGCTCACCCAAAAACTGCAACTGCCGTCTTACGTTTGGAACATTCTTTGAACCTTGGTGTCTTTCAAGAACTACGACAAGGCTCAACGGGATATGCTAAATTACTTGATGAGATCACTGCTCAATTTAGTGGCCACGCTGATAAGAATGTTCTTACTGAAGCAAGTGCAGCAATATTACATGCACGAAGTTATGAAGAGTTTGAAGATGTCACAGAAAGCAAACTTCAAACGTTATGGGAGGACACCACAAACATACTTCAAAATATCAACAAAGCTGGTGAAATTTCTGTTAGAGGAGATTTCACAGACTCAATTCTTGTAGAGCTTTCAACCAATCTTTCAAAGGTGGAAAAGCTCGCAAGTATTTCAAATTGTGTTGAAATTCTCGAAGCCGAAGTTGATAGTCAAGCCCCATCTCCTATTAGTATCATTTTGGACGTTGTTGCAAGAGGTCGACTTGAGGAATCGAATCCAGATATTGATGCTCAAGAGGATGAAATTGTTATATCAGCTATTCGTTCGACCATGTTTTATTTCATGTGGAAAGTACATTCGTTGACAAGATCAATCTCGTTAGGTGAAGAAATACCAGACGCTGATATCGATTCTCTCAAAGATTGTCAAGAAACCTTCATTCAAAATCTTGTCGCCGCTTTATCTTCTCGAGGTACCCTTGATCCAGTCCGTTTACTTGCAACTGGTACTCTTCTCGATCTTCACGTTTTATTCGCCACTCTACGACCTCAAGCTACTGCCGTTGGACAAAAAGATCCCCAAAACCAATCCGAGAACCTCCAATCCCTTTTCAAACAAATCTCTCCAGAAGCTCAAACTGAATTAACCTCCATCTTTGACCACACCGAGAAACACTATGCGAAAAAAGCCAAGAAACGTTTAGAAGAACCAGATGATGACGAAGCTCCTGAAGATGAACCCGAAGACTCGGATGACGAAGATGAGGATATCACGGAGATTGAACGCCAAAGTGAAACTCTCAAGGCCGAACAACAACTTTGTGAATTGACTGGAAAACTTATCTTGGCTATCCTCGCAAAAGTCATTGATGCCTCAGGACCTATGAAGGGAAAATTACGTAAACGTATTGAGAGGAATAGAAACAGATTGGGTCATAATTTCAAGGAAGTAGTTGCGTATCTTGATGAACCTAAGGAAAAGGTCAAGAAAAGTCATAAGAGTAAGGCTCAACAAGCAGCAGCGGAGGCAGCTGCACAGGCAAAGAAAGAAGCTCATAGGTTGGAATTGGAGGATGAAGATGAAGAAGAGGAAGAAGATGATGATCCTTTTGCGGATGCCGAACCGGAAGAGGGATCAAAGGAAGATTTGAAGAGGAGAGAATTAATCGAGGATGTCAGTGGTGACGAAGGAGAAGTCGAGGGAGAAGTAGAAGGAGATGCTGAGGAAAACGGTGATGTGGCTGATGAGGATGAGGATGAAGATATGTTGGGTGATTGAGAGATCGATTGCGATATTTGATTGATTTATGACTCTTTTTCTTAATTCTCATTCTTCACCTCGACTTTCATCTCATGTTTCCTCCTTTCTTCCGCTTGCGAATATCTCATTTGCACTTGCGTTGCAGCGGCAAAAATTACCCACTTCAGTATATTTGTCTATCCGTCTGTCTTTCCATCTATTTCTTATATGTATGATAGTCATCTCGGGAAAAGAAGTCTTTTTGTTCTTTTTGATCTGGATCAAGACAGATTCAATTCATTTCGATTCGATATATGCTCTGGATAGAGGAGAGCGCTGGTGGCATGGATTTTCTTGCTTATGTGTTGAAGCTTAGTTTTGCTGAAGGGGGAAGGGGGATTGGAAATGGGGTTGGGGTTGGATGGGTGGTGGAAGGTGCAATGTTGAGTATGAATGTGATTGGGGTGGTAAGATGAGATGAGATTTGCTGTGATGTGCTGTGCATAGGTACTTGCAGTTGCAGTTGCATATGTGTATGTGTTTAATGAATAGGAATTTTTTTCAAATTGTACGGGGATTTATGTGATGGATGGATGGATGGTATAGTATGGTGATTGAGTGATCTGCTTTCATAATATCTGTGAGTAATAAACTGTAAAAAAAAGTCGAGAATTATTCAATGTCATTAGCAACATCATTTATTATATTGTATTTTCGCCATGGATGGCCAGAACATAGATCCAGAAATAATCCCCACCCAAACCTCAGAATACAAGTAGGTAGTCTTCATACCCCCTGGCCTTGAGAATGGATAGTTTCACACCCGCACTATACTTACTCGTTATAATTATAGATAGATATACTAATTGTCTCCCCAAGTATCAAATATTCATTCATCCATTCATCTCACTTACCCCCTCTAATAAATATCCAGATCAAAAGTCTCTTTATTCATAATTTCATACCCCCCAATCCTAAATCTCTTCCGCAAATATCATTACGATTTATGGATATAGAAGTCTTTTTTCTGAGGAATATATATTATATTATATTATATTAATATA
>PQXN01000332.1:0-36977 GCA_004786275.1 Botryotinia convoluta
CTTCTTTTTTTATATATTTCTATATATTTTTATATGTTTTTATATATTTCTTTTTCCCCAGTCCAATAAATATAATGAATATTGACACAATTCAGGTACCCCAAAAAGTTATTGTATCAGCTATTTGACTGCTCACAGAAAGCTATTTGACGAAATCTTTCTGTTTGGGCCCCAAAGAAGTTGAATCAATTAATAGATCGCCCAAGCTCTGACCCCTTTTCTTTGCCTAGATGAATAGTGGATCTTTTTGTAGCAATAGTATAAATATAGTGCAAAGTGATATAGCTTTTGGAAACCAAAGTAAGCTATAATACAAAGGAGTAAGGATATATAGAACTTACTTTTTTTCCCTAAGGAGAAAGAAGAGTCTGAAGAGTTTGTTGAGCCCCTTTATGCTTTTTCGAAATATAATGTAATAAAATCAAACGATTGTTTTTATCTATAATTTCAGAGGTAATAGAATATACAACACTAATAGCAATAACAAGATCGTTAACAGTGATCTGGAAATAGATTCGAATACTGTCTATACAGAAGATGCTATAGCAAACCTCAATCTATACAGGTTATCAGAAAACACTTGAATCAAGAGTGTCACGAAGCTGCACAATTACTTGAAACTGATCGAAATATATTCCTGCCTTTATCAACAAAAATATATAGCTATTAGAAACACCCAGCTAGCAAATTAGTCTCTCGAACTACCTTTTATAAACATAATCGAAGGGAATAGCCATTCAGTAATAATTATAATCAGTATTCAAGAGGGTTATTTAATTACAATAATTCTAATATAGATAATCAAGAAATCGAAGATAGTAATAATAATGAGGAAGGTAATAACGCCATTTGGGGTTTCGCAGAGAATGAGATAAGGAGAATATTGGTAGAAACCTAAGCGATGGAGGATTTCTTGGAGGAAGAGAATAAAGGGAATTCTAGAATATAGCAATTAGGGTTAAATACAGATCTAAATTGAACAATTAGAGAATTAGATTGTACACAATATAATTCAAATAAAGAATTGAATAGTAATGATTTTGAGAATAATAATGAATCAGATCAAATAGACTAAAGTAAACTAGGTATTTTGATTCTATTTAATAATAAACTAATATTATATAGATATTGAAATACTGGTTAATTGGATTACGCTCGAAACACATATTATATATATTGAACAGCAAAAGATAATCGAATTTATTACGAAATATAGAGATTATATCGCCAATGCCTTCAATCCACTCCCAAGTATTTAAAGAATAAATATATAGCTTCAAAAGAAGACTGATTTGCGACCTAAATAAATTGATTACTATATTAAAAGCTATATAACCTATATTGGAAATAATAATGTGGCGGATCAATATAGCTATGGATCCTATAGGGAATCCCGATAGCACAAAGAAACAAATAAAAAAAGAGAAAAATGGTCCAAAAAGTAATTCCTCTTTTTCCTACTGGTAGAGAGATTAAGTGCACAATTTAGATCCTTTAAGGCTGAGATTCTAACAATATATAGGGCAAGTTTTGATAGGATCGAAGGTTGAGATAATAATGGTAGAAGATAGGAGAATATCTTCGATGAAGATTTATATCAGAATTATCATCGAAAAAAGCTTGGTCTATTTCAAAAATAAGTCCCTCCTAAAGTTCTACCTTTATATATTATTACTAATTAGAAATAAGGCTAAGGATATAGCCCTAGCACTATTATAAGATAGTACATAGATAACTAAAATCAATAATCATTATATATACCCTATTGTTCTATTCAATCTCAATCTTCTTCCAGATAAGCGAGTAAAGAAGTAGAACTTTTTATTGTCTTATTTAATATCTGGATTGAAAAAGGTTGGTGATTTAGATTCCTTTTTATAATCTATAGTGGATGAAATACTAGTTTTAAATAAAGGCATTGATAAAATGACTAGGGAGAATGATTCAAAGTATCGATTATATAACTTTTTTACCAGAAAGCCGTTTATACTATGTATATGGATTATCATTGTCTTTAAGGATGGGCCAGGAAGGGCTGAGTCTATAGGATTAAAGGAGTCTAGTAATATATATCGACTATGTCATTATTGTATGATCTGTGGTATTCGCAAACTTGATAGTGGCTTTTATTATATACTATATATTGCAGTACAATTACAAGTTGGAGGTCTAGAACTAAGAAAGAATATGCAACTTCAATTAAGCGAATGAGAAGGAATACGAGTGGATAAAGTAGCAATAGGTAAATATTGGGGGTTCGTATATTATTCTATATTACTCAAACTTGAGTCGATTCACTTCACAAAGAGTACTGGGATCGATATAATACACTATATCTTACAAAATGTAATACAGGATCTTCACCTATTGTGAGAGAACAGGTGGTTCAATCTAGATAATAAGAAATTCTATAAAAAAAAGGTGAAAGAGTTAAAAAAGAGGTATAAACAATAGAAAGACAGAGCACTCTTTTCAACCTTCAGGGCAGAAAACCAATCCCTGAATAGAATAAGAAATGCGATTATTTTACAAGTGTTGGATTCAGAGGATATTGAACGCGATTTAGAAGATCGGAGAAAGAATGGATTGGATGAGGAAGCGCTTTTGGCATTGTATATTATACTAGAAAAAGAATAGCATTGATTGGGCATTATTCAAGAAGATATAAGATATATAATTCCATTATAATTTGGATAGGGCGTTAGGTGTATAGACAAATATTAAAAGGAATATAAAGCTGTTGAGTGGGAGGAGTTTCTTATATAGAATGGAATCATTCTATTAGTAAATTTATTAGGTTTTGATCTCTATTTGAAGAACTTTATATTATTAAAAGACATATATGTTTTATGCTGCAAAAGATTGATATCAAAGGAAGAATTAAACCACCTCGAATATAAAGCAAGAGAATTTATACGAATATTTTAAGAGTTATATTATCAGGATAAGAAAGACTGTATAAAAGTGTATAAGATTAATATACACTTTTTGCTTTATTTAGGTATATAGATTCAATGCTATATAGTTTTAGTTAAGTCATATAAAAACATATAAAAAAAACCTAACAGAAGACAGCATCGCAAATTAGGGATTTAGGTCCAGGATGAGTGTTTTGGGCATAGCTAATAGAAAGATATATCAGTATTTGTAAGGGGATGGTAGTTAATATAATAGATATAGATAAAGTGCTGTTAAATCGATTGATACAAATGGAATATATAAATTATTTGCTAGAATCAAAAAGTCTCTATGGACAAAAAGAGAAAGAATTGGGGCAAGAATTGGAGTTCCCAATAACAACTAGGGCGTTTCTCGAAACGAATTTAAATCGCATTCAATTCAATCTAATTAAACAGTATTTCAGAGGGGAAGATTTGGAATAATGACTAATTGATGAGGATTCCATAAAACTTTTTAAAAAAGCAAGAATCGATATCAGAATAACAATAGGGATTATAATTGGGCAAGATATCTCTATAAAGAATTGTAATAACTTATATATATAATGGTATTTAGAAAGAAAGGCGACAAAGCGATATAGAAGAGTACAGATTATTATTCAAAACTATAATTGGGAAGAGATTGTAATAGTATAAGAATTTCGCTTTATACAAAGGTATAGGAAATAGGACTTCTTGATAATTAATAGTTTTGTTAATAAGAGATTAAGTAAATTAAAGATTATAAAATTGAAAGAAATAAGGGATATCATTGGGAGAATAGAGATTACAAAGAATCATGAAAGTCATTGTAATAGGTTTATAGCTTTGATTCTAAAGAATGATTTAGATTCTGATTAGAAAATTGAATATATCTTATATTACAGTAATATCACTTTTGTATTTATTTATAATTGATTTTAAGGAATATAGACTTTGCATATATAATATTATTATTTTTCATAAAAATTCAATAATAAACAGGTCCCATTTTGAATTGATAATATTTGTTACTAACGAAGTAAGCACTTCGTTTATGACGAAAGGAATATTAATATTGTAATGTACAACCTAAAAATTTGTATGGGGATTTATACTGAATTTCTCTTCGTCCAGAATATTAACTTTGCCACCACAGGGGGCGATTTGATGAATCTGGAAAACTAATTCTCCGGCCGGAAGACCGCACGAGAGAAAATGTTTTACTTGCTGCTGCTATTTATCCTGTTGGTCTTTTATGGTTTGGATGGACTGCAGAGGAAGGAGTTTATTGGATCGTCCCCTTGATTGCGAATTTCTTGTTTGGGTTTGGAACTATGATTATTTTTTCCACTGCAACTACTATGTCAGTATCTCCTTCACGAAACCAACAAATCATTTAGAGAACTATTTCCAATAATGCAAAATAGGCTTACGGAGTTTCCCCCCAAACGAAGTTCGAGTGGTGTAGCAGTGAGTACATTTGTGCGGACAATTTTCAGCTGTGTCGGATCAGTGATTGCGCAACCTTTGCTACAAGCTATTGGAGAGGGGTGGCTATTTACGATACTAGCCATTGTTGGATGGATCCGTGCTTTCTTAGTTGTTTGGGCTATGAAAAGATTTGGGCCTAGATGGCAGGTTGAGATGGGGAAGAAGTTGGCTGAGTAGACTGAGTCCAGCGCGGATAGCTCCACTCTGTAAACGATGTAAACATAAACTTTGGCTAAAACTTCTACGAAGATATAGCTCAGGTAAAGGCTGCAAATTATCCAACTTTAATAGATTGCTTTCCATTTTCTTCATACGTGAAGAATTCATGTTATCTTTTTCTATTGCCGTTTTCGAAGTCATGAAGTGGATTACATATCAGACCCGGAATGAACAAGGCAGCCACCAGTGTTGTAATTAGTATTTTCGGTATTTCAATTATGCTCCACTTTAGTGGTACATATTGATCTTTATAAAGATATTCCAATAATTATTATTGAATTGAATATTACTGGTAGTATTCTATATTCTATTAATATTGAATATTATTAGTAATATCCTGAAATACGGAAATTTGTATATTTTGATAACTCCTCTTATTTATTGAGTATAAATTCATTCAATTTTTGAAAATATATAGATTCTAAATACAAAATATGTAAATTCGAACTTGAAATATACAAATTCCGGTATTTCAGTATATCTTCAGTATTATTATTCCTTTTGGAAATATCTATAGTTATAGATATTATTGATTGTAATGCGTATTATAGTATGTATTTCAATTGCAATATCAGTTATAGTATTACTACCGTATACTAATTACAACACTGGCAGCCACTAGCATCGACTAAACCCCGAGACCATCCAACTAGTTCAACTCATCTAACGAGAAGTCACTAAGCGAAACTAAGTGAAACTAGCATCAACAGTCTACTATATATACTGACATTGATCTACATCAACTCGCTCATCAAATCAATAAAAATCAGTACAAAAAAACACGAAGACCGATCTATGGGACAGAATAAGTTCAAACGCACAAGTCGCCAGAAGCCTTATTCTTTCGTCCATAGAGTGGTGATTTTTCCCGTCTTGTCTTTGGTTTTTGCTGTCCAATTTTCGAGCCATCACTACACATTTGTGATAATCTCAGCGAAGCTTGGCGCTGTCGATTTGGATGTCCTATCGAGGTATGCATCACTCTATGAATCTCTTTAGCTTCCAAAATTCGTGAATACACCCGGGGGATTTTTTTTAGCCATGTGAATCTTGAAAATATTGCGACGCACCAGCCATGCCGAACCTTTTGAGCGTTCGTTGTTGTGAACTTTTTGGCTATACCCAGAAGTAAGTATATCCAGGGGTCTTTTTACAAACGTTAATTGATTTCCTTTCTACGCTTAATTGGTATGAGGGGTTGTAATATATTCGATTTGTACATAATGAATGAGCGCGTGCTTTGTAAAGTCAAGCTCGACGATTTAGAAAATCGGGATGTCTGTATGAGAGGGGCGGGTATAAATTCCCCTTTCTGATCTTTTGTTTCGCTTCAAAAAAACATTAAAATCTACCAAAGAACGGAGTTTAGGATGTCATTTGTATGTTGCAAATGATCTGATATTTGGAATTGCTGAGAAGCTGTCTTCGGTATAATTTCTGGGAGCTCATAGAGATCTTTTAGTGTTGTTAATTTGATTATCGCTGCTGTATTCAGTTTTCGTCATTTGCTTGAAAGGGATTACTATTTGGATCGTGTCACCGTTGGCATCCACCAACATATCCCGTATCTTCATTTGCTGTCATTTTTAGGGACTTGTAGCGTCCCAGTCTTCACTGCACCCTTCGAATCTGTTCGAGCCATCAACCACTGCGATTCATTGATTCTAGGAATTCTCAAGTTTCCGCACACCGCCATTCGTATAATTAAAAAATGAGAGTGCACATTCGCAAAGAGAATTACACACTTACATTATAACAATCGAAGGGCCTTGTAATACAAGATTAACTATCTAAAAGTCATTCCACTTCTTAGCGTTATTCAAAATAAGTGATTTCGTCTATAAATCACTCATCCAGTACAGTTTTTCCCAATCAATGTGATACTAAATTAAGATAATTGACCTATCTCGAGGAATCCTCTTTTAGGTCTTCTTAACCCGAGAGTGATTTATCTCCGGTCTTTCTTTTATCTTCTTTTTATTTCTAGGGTGATGATTTTTTCCCTGTTAGTTAATTACATACTTGTCGTCGAATATTGGATGTTTTGCTATCAACCATCATTAGTCGTTATCACTTGGTCCTCGACGTCTAATTTCGAATGTCCTACAGCCCAAGAGCCGTATCGTACTTCCCCATCATCACACCCCTCCAATCACTCCTCAGAACCTCAAAATATGACTGCTTGAACTACTTTCACAGTATATTTTCTTCATAGTCAAAGCATATAATCTATTTCCGAACATGTCGTCACCTGTGCTTATCATATTATAGTGTCTCACTGCCCTCTTGGATTCTTTACATGAGTGAATGTACTGGGAAAGATAGGAAAAGCATTCTAGGAGTATAAAGAAATCTTCCTACCATCCTAACACAATATCAAACAACAAATGCCTTATCATTTCACCGATAGAGGGCTAGAAACTTGGCATAAGAAATTTCATACTCCATGCTATCGTTATGTAATCGGATTACAAACCGAACATCCCTCCACGATGGAAGGTTTTAATCTTAGATGAAAGAGAAACTGGTTGGGTCACCACTGTTGATCTATTTGTCGTTGTTTTGGAGAATTGTGATTCTTGCTGTCTGTTTGGGGTTCAGTCTCGAGTTTGAGAATACGTATACCAGGAAACTATCGATGGTCTCCAATGCAAACGGGTTTCCATTACATCACATATTCATAACATGGATAAATAACCACAAGCACCCGAGCACCTTTGTGTTGATATTTTGAGAAATCTAATCAGACAACTAGAAAGATATTATCCTACATGACAAAAAATTAGATAAAAATGATATTTGTTCTTATAGGTACTGGGTAGTTGGATTGCTAGTTTCCTCGTGTGATGTGTGAGCTGGTAATGGCAACGGGTAGTGGAATTTTTTCTTTGGGATAAGGGATTGAAGAGCAGGGGATTCACTTGAAGTTTTGGGGCTTCGGGAAATATATAAATATAGGAGAGAAGTATCTACTGTCGCACTCTGTCTTTTGGCATAAGAGTGAGGCAGGGTATACGAGCATGGCCATGACGTCGCTGCAGGAGTTTTGGTAATCACATACGTCGCATCTATTGGCGTAATGATTGCATGTTCAGCATACCTTCTAATGAATGTCAGGCCCTTGGGTTATGGATTTGAGAAGGAATGATTGCTCTCACAATACTTATTGTTTATTGTCATTCTCGAGATCATTCTTTGCATTGTCATTTTTGTTGCGTACACGCATTAACGACATCCCTTGTCTAAGTCTAAAATGGAAACCAAAAGATGCTGTAAAGATAAGATGATATAAATAAGTCATTTTTCCAAGAGAGACACATATTCCACAAGCCTTGACTCACGTAGTAGACTGTATTACTTTGTGATTGACATGCAGTCTTTTTTATACAAGAATATCGAAAATCCAAGTATCTAGAGTGTTTCCCCTATTACCCATTCCCGAACTTCCATGCTCAATACTTGGTATCGTATTACAGTATAAAAGCCCACGGAGAGAGTATCGAAAATAAGATAAACATAGATGAACGAACTTGAGCTCGTTTCAGGTGTGCGGCTTTCACACTTGCAAAAGGAGTGAGAAAGTGATTATCCGGAAAGGACCTTGGAGTCTCGGATATCTGTTTGTTTGAACTTTGGGGAGATTCGGTGATGATGAATATGAGTATATCTACTCAAAGAGAAGACAGAGAGTTTTTATGGTGGTGTTAGACGAGTATCGTGATGAAAACGTTACACTAATATCGACGACGCAAAAGAAGATAGTGATAGAACTCAACAATGACGATGATGATAGCTAGAGGCCACTCTTAGGCAATGTGATCATGTCCAGATTCCACGACAGCCACCATACCATCCATAAAATACAAGAGCAAGCTAGAAATCACAAGAGTGCCCTTAACGCATCATCTCCAATTATGATATTTGCTTGGGGGTTGGGAAACTTCGGATTGATCTCCCTACTTATAGCCACTGACCATAGTTCAGAAACAAGAATTGCAACGCACCTCCTCGAACAATCTAAAAGTACCTATGTCTGTTATAGAATAGCCCAGGGAGCACGCTTAAGACAGAGAAGATATATCCAAAAGAACTTAATAGAAAAGTAGAAACTAAGAGCGCAAACATTTCGACAAATCCAAATCCTCTTATCTTATAATGCCATCACCGACACAATCTTCTTACTCGAGTACATTCACCTATAAGTACCTACTTTCGATCACCACCATTCATTCATCCAGCCATAAACATAAAAATAAACATAAACAAACAATCACACCCTTTACCATTTCATCAGACACTCCCAAGATTCCGCTGTTGAGTACCTAGGTATCCATCCCAACTTTCCCCCTCCAAAATACTCATACCTACCTACCTAGCCATAGTAATTTCATAACATGACATCCCTCGCCTCACCCCCCCCAACAATACAAGAAAGAAAGAAAGAAAGAAAGAGAAATCGACTAAATAAAAAATAAAGTTTTCAATACCTGTATGAAATGATGTAATGTAATTTAAGTATTCTCCGAGGAAATTGAATGATACTACCTAGTCAATACATGAGATGAGATGAGATACGAACTTCATCGTAATAAAAAATTACGGTAATGCGGGGTAGAGATCTATGATGAATAGAAGGGAAGAAAGAAAGAAAGAAAGAAAGAAAGTGGGAATAGCTTCGTGGAATTTTAATTGGGTTTGTGATTTTGTGGTTACTACGGTTGTGGTTATGGATTTATTGGGAGATTGTGTATTGAGAAGAGATAACTCTGTATTGATGAAAACGAATGAACCCCTTAAACTATAATTATTGTGCATCCCATCCCAGCCACGAAATCCATTTTGACCTCCTTTTATATACGTGATATCTAATTTTCGAAAACGTTGCGGTATAACATTAGCTTATAAAAATAGTATACTCAAAAACCTTGGATGTATGCCATTCATTATATGGATATCATGATCCCAAGAGCAGTCAGTTCCCAGCCATTTCATTCATCGCAACTCCTTATCAAACAAACTCCCGTTGTCACAGAAACCGAATACTTTCGTACTAAATTCTGACTTTTCTGACTTACAGCTAGCTAGCTTACTTGACATTCTGACAAGTGATGTACGAACACTTATCAGCCGCTCTGATTAGATATCAAACGCTACCATACTTTAAACGGTCAACGGTCCCGTCATCCATGCCCTTGATTGACATATTGATTGTAACCAATTAGATTGGGGAGGTTTTGGTTTAGGGTCTTTTTTTTTTTAGGGAGAAGTGGGGAATGGTACAGAATTGTGAGATTTTTGGTACGAAATACTAATAATTAGTAGGTAGGTACTAGGTAACATGTGCCTTGGAAATAATCTCGATGGCTGTGATGTTAAATTTTGGGGGTTGGGAATACAACCGTGCTACTTTGTATGGTTGTACCTGATTCTAAATGGTACCAATTGGAATCCAAAATTGATAGAGTAATAGATGTCGAGTCATTCTTTCATTTTATTTGTACGATTTGGAATTGGAGTTGGAGTTGGAACTGGAATTGGAATTAGAGGTAAATGATTGTGTGAAAGGGAGGTATGTACGTACAAGGGGGCGAGGGGATACAGAAAGGAGGAGAAATGGTTGGGTAGATAGTCTGTATATGATATATTTATTGGTTGTGCCCCTCATTTTTTATGGTAGCTTGGGGTAACATTTATTAGGCAGGTAGGTATTGAAGCTTATGTTTTTGTACTTCCTCGGATTCTTGCATTGGATGGATGCTGATGTACTGAGCTGGGTTTGATGAGAGGTCAGGTAGGGGATTATGTATATGGATCATATGGAGGTGGCGAGAGAGCCTTGTCACAACCCGCTATATGATATGCAAGATAGTGTTGTGATAGCGTTTGGAGATTTTCATTTGGGAATGTTTTTGGTTTAGTTTGAAGGGATTGAAGGGATTGAATTGAGGGTTATGGCTTGATGGGAATAGCTTGTAAAATAGTAAACTGTCTACTAGGTAGAGACGGAAGTATAAAGTGACAATCAAAGAAGCTTCCATCTGCTTCAACACGAGTCAAATGATATTGCTTTGGGCACCGTTTCTCACTGTTTCTGATGTATTATTATTATTATTATTATTGTGATTGTGATTGTGACTATCCACGAGGATCAACACCCAATTAATTGTATTTGTTCATCTAATTAATCCATAAAGAACTTCTAGTAAGAAATGTCAAAGCTCTATCAAGAAAAATACGTAGTAGGTAGCTTCGATACAGACCCCTTCGACAGAGAGAAGAGAAAGGCGGTAGGCGGTAACCTAGTAGGAATAAAAATCATCATGGACTCGTGAACTTTTGTAACTCTTGTAACTCTTGTAACCCTTTCCTTCGTGCCTCTCTACCACTTACTCCTTACCTCTAAATCTCTTCCTTCCCACCCCTCAAATTCCAATAGGTACTCGGTCGCAGTCGCAGTCGCAGTCGCAATCAAATATCTCAAACATATCTACCCTTGGCCTTATATTTGAATCATCCTAGGATACTTACGACCTACCTACCTTGGCCTGGTCTTCCTAAGATACCTACTACCTACCTTTCTATCTTCAGCTTTTACCATACACAAGTACTATCTATCTATCCCATCAATTCAAAATAAACAACCCGATAGAATTGATCAATCATCAAAAGTACAGAGTACTACTGTAACAGCTTCAACTTTCAATTGGTTAATAGAAATCCTTCATACCCAAATTTAATCGCTTCCAACTAATTTTTGATTGGATCAGATCGTATCAAACAATCCAAGCTGCATAAACAAAAATCGCCAACGCACAACTTCCCTTCCATCCAGCCTATTTCGAAAAGATCAACCCCAATTATCTCCATAATAATAGAGCTTCACATCAACTCTTAATTATCCTCGGTGCCTCGATAACATCCCGTAGAAGGTTTATTGGTTTCTTGGGCGCTTTAATCTTCGCATTCTCTAATTTTTTCCTTCTTTTTACCTCTTAATTCGGGTTACAACTGCAGAAGGGAAAAGCCTCAGCTGCATCCTTGGGGGCTGAGGACCAAGCATTCAATACCAGCATTCGAAAGAATAACTCGATTCATCTTTTTTCTCCAATTTTCTTACCGGCATTTCTTGTACATTACACAAACCATTCGATACCCCCCAAATCCATACTTACCGCTGATGCATCCCTCCGTTCGTCTATTCGAATTGTGAGGAGTTATCATAATGGGTGTCGAATCGAGAAAATCAAGAGCTCCCCCTCTACCTGCGCCAACGGAAACAAGTACTGCGGATAGTGACGCCGAGAACGAAAACGAGACTGCTGAGCTTGGTTCAAGAGTAACGGAGAAGAGTACATACACAATACCTGATGACGGTGCTCCAGTCACCATAGCCACTCGAAAGAAGAAGAAGCACGATAGTTTAAGTAGTTTATCAAACAATAAGTCTCAAACTTCATTGTTGATTGAGTATTTTGAAGGTGGAAAAGAAGATAGAAGTCGAAGGCCATCGGTTCGTGTCAAAGTTACACCATCATCGAAACACCGAAGCAAGTCAGCTCACGACCACATTCAGATTACGGAATCCAGAAAAGGTTCTCGAAGGCCATCATATACCCAGCGTATCTCCTTATCGGATGTCAACAAGGAAAATCACAAATCTGCGCCAGAAGACGAAGCCAGCATGAGCTCCTTTAGATCTATGACTGAAGAATCCAACGTCACTTCCAGGAGTGGTGGTAGACCGATCGAAGTTGAAATAATGAGACATGGAAGTCCGCTGATACCCACAGAGTTAGGATCGAAAAGTGTTTTGTATAATGCTTCGGAAATATCGTCAATGCCTGCCGATAGTTTCCTCGATGGACATACAAGATCTCCAGAGCGAAGACGTAGCCGAAGTTTGACAAGAGACGAACCTTTGGTTGCTGAAGCGGCTAGCGGCCTGGCTCCTAGTGCTGTATCGGAGAAATCAAGAACGCCATCGCGTCGAAGAAGCCGAAGTCTTAGTAGAGAACGAATAGTGGCACAAAAGGCCATGTCAAAGGTTCGAGGTGATAGATCAGAACACCGAAGAAAACAACGAAGAAGTCGAAGTCGAAGTGTTAGTGGTGAGAAGCTTACAGAAGGGATCAAGTCACCACGAAGAAGATCAAGTCGAAGCCAAGCCGAAGAATCTTTAATGTCCGGAGCCGATTCGGGTCTTCTAGATTCCCAAATCAGTCGCAATTCTGACAGACTTTCCGTTAGATCTGGAGCTTCCAAAAATTCTTCCATCAACAATCCCAAGTTACTGGAGACTGTTGAAGATGCCATCCGTCGTCTGATCTTACCCGAATTATCAGCGTTGAAGAGAGAATCAAGTAAGCGTACAGAGCGTCGAAGTTCTGTCGGAAGTGGTATATCCAGCATATCAGGAGGGCCAAAGGTTACACTTAATGATGGAGAGGTTATCTCGGGAAAGAGCCGAAGAGACCAGGTGAGGGATTCGGACTCACCACGAAGTTTCGAGCGGGGCGAATCAGAAGAAACTGTTGTGCATAATGAAAAGGTGAAAAAGAAGAAGAGTCGAGGTCTCGAAACCGCTGCGTTAGGCGCCGGGGTTGGTGCCTTGACAGCAGCTGCTTTACAGAAACATCAATCACAAGAATCGGTAATAGATGAAAAGAAAGAACGACGACGCAGGAGAAAAAATCACAGTCGTGGCAACAGCTTAGGGGGCGAGCTTTCACCTACAGAAGAGAGAGATAGTCTTAGTCTGGCGCCTCCTATGCCACTAATGAGCGCGATCAACGCCTCCGATATTACCAGAACCTCGATCTTATCGGCAGAGTCTGAAAGACCTCACTCCGCTAGCTCACAGCGTGTAACACCTGTTCAAGAGGTGACTGCTCGAAAAGACGTTACCTCGCCAGCTTCTCGAACACCAAATCGAACACCGGTTAATCTGCAACACGGCTTGGGTACTCAGCATTCCAACTTCTCCCGTGGAAACCTCAGTCTTCATAGTCAAAATAGTGAACAGCAGTTACGTGGACAGGAATATGAATTGGATGAAAATGGAAGAAAAGTACCCATGCGGGAATTCTACGATCCCGATCTCGACGATTCAATGGTTTCAGAGGAACATAACGGAGGCCACTCAAATACAGTTAAAGCTGGTCTTGCTGGTGCTGCTGGTGGTGCTGGTTTGGCAGCAATCCATCATCACAATGAACAAGGTACCCCCGATGATGAAGATTCAGAACTGCTTGAGGCCGAGCCACAACATCCTTATTACCAAAACACCCAGGAAGTACCTCCTCCACTCAGATACGTTCCTTACGGCCATGAAAGACGTGGTCTGAGTCCAATCCAGAGTGTCTCAGGCTATACCGAAAACGAAGACGGGCCACTTCAAGATCATCGAGACTCCAGATTGACCCAGAGCACCGCGTCATACTCTTCATTGGCAAAGACCGCTCAGCACAACCAGTCCATGAAGTCACTTGAGTCCTCTGATAATATTCACAATCGTCATGACTTTTCGGAAGTTCGAACAGGTGGACTGTCCGATTCAGAGCTTACCCAAGATGGAGATGTCCAATACTGGGAAGAACAGCATCAAGAGAATGATCGAAATCGCGATTTTGACTCCGAATTGAGCCTTGAAAACAAGCGATTGACCAACTTTACCGACGATAGCTTTGATACTCGAGAAGTCTCAACTGGTCAGAATATTCAAGGTGTTGGTGGGAAACCAAATTTCGTCAATACACCTATAGGAGTCGAATCGCATGTTGCTTCATTGGTTAATGCTTCTGAAGTCACCACCGCTACTAACTCATACCCCGGAAGCAGTAGCCAGGTTAATCGCAAGGCTTCATACGATTCTTTCGACGATGAGTCTGAAAGAAACTTTACAAGCCGTGGCGACAGCCCCGCAAAATCACAG
This sequence comes from Botryotinia convoluta, assembly GCA_004786275.1. Lineage (NCBI taxonomy): Eukaryota > Fungi > Ascomycota > Leotiomycetes > Helotiales > Sclerotiniaceae > Botryotinia > Botryotinia convoluta. Next base: position 14,563 of record PQXN01000332.1, read on the forward strand.
AGCCCTACGAAGTATGACAAGGAGTATGATATCGATGAGAATGGGAGAAAGGTTGAGATGTCCAAGTCAAATACCAAGGAGAAGCTTGGAGCTGGCGCGCTGGGAGCTGCAGCTGCAGCACTATTGGCCAAGGCCCGTGAAAGAATGAGCAACAATAATGATGCAGACAATCTCAAGTATGAGGACCGCAAAGAAGACACTGGAGCGCCATTACAGAAGTCTTTCAAGGATCGTACATCAGATGGGCAGAAACTTTCTTCTCCTCGCCACAGTATTGACAATCTTAGCGAAATCAGCCAAATGACTGATCAACCTAAGATGTCTGCAAGTGGTCTTCCAGATATGCATGACCCAATGCCTGAGATTGGTTATGGAGATGATGCATCAGAAGTTACAACAAACCCATCCATCATTCAAGGGCCAATTGGCGGTACACAACAAGGAAGTCGTGATCAATGGCCAAATCAAGTAACTCCACCACAAGCTAAGCGAACACAAAGCTCTGACTCTGCATCTGCTCTTCATGAAGCAGAAGCTGCATTGATTGATGCCGCTACTGGCGCAGGAGTTTCTGCTGCTTTGGCTGGCCACAGCAGAGAGGTCAGTGGTGAGCATGAGGATGAGTGGGGAAGAACTTCTGGAGAAAGAAAGCGTGATACCCTCATTACAAATCCATATGAAGATACAAGTCCAATTGCTGCTCTTGGCAACGGTACTGGCCTTGATCGAGAACTTTTGAATCAAGCTGGTTTCCAAAATGCCAGTCGAGCATACAATGACAAGCTCTATGCTGGTAGTCCAAACGGCTTACACAAGGATGAGGGATACATTTCATCGGCTCCAAATGCTCGTTCTGCTGGCGGTCAGACTCCAGAACAGCAGATCAATAAAGGAAAGGGGGTGGACTTCATGGACCATGAACTAGGAAATGCAACAGATGCATTGAACGGTGACCAATTTCATCCTGGTCACTCTCGACATCTCAGTGGTATGTCACAAGGAATGGGATCTCCATTATATGATAGTTCAACTGGTAACGGTATTGATCGTATCCAATCTAAGGATATCGTTGCTTTGATGGATCATCTCACTGTTCGTGATGCTCAACGTAGCGCACGCGATACAGAAATTCTCGTGACTCTTGTTCGAGCCGCTGCCGAAATGAGAAATTCTTTTGAGGATATGAAGAGATTGCTTGCCGATACTGAAGATGTCATTATCACGGAAGTACAAGGTAACACCGAAAAGTCGGTTCAAAAAGTCATCAATGGGCCACGACCTCTACCACAAAGTGCACCTCGCTCTATCAGATCCGCCGAGCTGTATGAAGATCTTCCTACGAAGCGAAGAAATGTTTTCCGCCGAGCTTTGAAAGGTCTAAGCAAGAGAAGTACAAATGATCTTGGAAAGATTGAAGATATGCTTGTTCAATTACTTGGGGATGTTGAAGGTCTTAAAGTTGCTCAAGGTCTTCAGAACGGTACTTTGGATTATGATGATTTCCCTGAAGGACGCTCTGAACAAGATCGTGGTTATGTACCTGAGGGCAATGCCGGTACTTCCACTGCAAGCCATGGAAGCCAATCTGGACCCCTTTCCATTCAACCCTCCCAATCTCGCAACACAAACCGGGGATTTGATGGACGTAAATTTTCGGATCATCGAATAAGTACAGTACCTGAAGATGATGAGGATGAAGATGAGGATGAGCTCAGTCCACACGAGCAGGAAATTCTCAACAACCAATTCGAGAATGATGCAGATGTTCTCACTCCAACTCGTCAGACTTTCCGTGAACGTGGAGAGTCTCTACCATTGGACACACCTCCTCAACAATACAAGGCATCTGGCTCTTTAAGCAATGACAATACTCCTCGGACTGAGACGGATAAGAACAAGAAACACAAGTCAAGTAGTTCTTCTGGTTGGATTCCTAAAGTATCTCGATGGTCTGAGACTACCGCATCAACTGTGTTTAAGGGTTTCCGAAATAGTGGTCGTAAGAGTGGTAGTAAGGAGCCTGAACATTACAATTCACCTCCATCAAGATCAGATTCCGGACTTGGCACATATCAAACCGAACAAGAACAAACTGATCAAGATCGAGAGCGAGATTATGATCATGATAAGTTCATTGAGCCTACACGTGTTGAATCACCTGCCACTCCCAGATCTGTTAGATCACTCGCTAGATCTGATGATAAATTACACTCTGGCTTTTCTTCAGAACAACTTCATCAACAATTTTTGAATGAGGAGATTCCTCTCAGTCTTTTACCTGGTGTCTTACCAGGTGTCGAAGATCCAAAATATAAAGCTCATCGAAATTCATTGAACCTTCAGCATCCACAACCTCGTCAAGGTCCAACACACCGTTACCAAACTCATCTCGAATCACAAGCTCAAAACTTTGATCAACCTCCACCAATGTCCCCTTCATCCATCAATTGGGGCTCATCAACTAGCATCAATCGTTTACCACCTAACGCAAACCATCGTTATAGTCAAGCAACAACTAATACCGAAGGAAGACTCTCACCTATTTCCGATGGTGGATATTCAGATCGTTCTGCTTCAGGCCAAGCTCCTGCCAGACCTCCCAAGGAACCAATAGTGCCTGAGAAGCCACTCAACATTCGCAATAAATCTGCAAAACCAAGTCCTTTGAGTAATGAACATTTGCAAGACGATAATGGGGATGCCAATCCTCAATCTGCTTCTAGAAGATTGAGTGGTGCTTTGGGTGTTCCGACGAGAAAACCTACTGGTCCAAGAAGTATGAGTGTGACTAGTAAGAGTGGGGAATTGAATAGGGATGAGACAGTTATTAGAAGAAATGTTAAGAGAAGTATGTGAATCAATCCGATATTATCTGTGTTATATATGCTAATAAATTCATAGATACATTTGGTAGTATTGCCAGCAATCATAGTGGCGAGTCAGAAACTTTTTAAATGAATTAAAAGATTGGGCGTGTGTTGCGAGCGATGTGTTAGCGAATTACTTAGAATACCCCCCGTTACAATAACAGGAACAAAACAAAATAACAACAATACGAAATAATAATACTTTTGCGAATATTTGGATTTGGTTGAATGGACTGGATGAGGGCTCGGGATGGAGGAATGGATTTCTTACGGGGTGGAGTGATGAGAGAACGAGGAATATGGATGGAGGTCATGATGATGGTGATGGGAGAAGGGATGCTCTGATGATATGTTGGGCTTGCGCATTTCGCTCTCAATGGATATGATATGATTTGGGATTTCATGCTATGAAATGGAGAGATATGATGACATTATGATGAAAATGGATGGATACCTCTTGGTTTTTTTTGTTTCTTGCTCTTTACTTTTTCCCGAAATGATGTATGTGTGGTGTCTATGCTTCTTGTGTTTAGCTTTTGAGAGAGGAGATTTAATATGGAGGAATGAAAGTTGGAGTGGGAGTGGGAGTGGAAGGGAGGGAGGGAGATCTCAGTGAGATAGATGGAAGAATGGAGATGAGGCATTCGACGGAGTGGATGGGGTGTGAATGGGGGTTGTGGATCGGTGTGGATGAGCTGAGCTGAGCTGAGCTGCGCTCAATTGCATACATACATACATACATACTTATAGATGTGAAATGATATGACATGAAAAGGGTGGTTATCAGTGCTATTGTTGTTTTAATGTTTCGATAAATGTGTGTGTGTTGGTTGATAGGGATAGGGATGGGGATGGGGATGGAGATACTAATTTGTGAGTAATGAGGGGTTATTGAGGGAGAGAGCTGATTGTTTAAGTTGAAGTTGAAGTTCGAGTTGAAATTGAAGGGGTGATGATTAATTCCTAGGTAATTATGTGGTTTTCTTAATGGTGTCGTTGTGATTTGTTGATATGCTATTATTAGATGTTTATAGGTTTGAGTAGGTACACATACTAGTTTGTCGGTGATATAAGACAAATTCTTTATATTACCTCGCCAAATCATAAATCGCAAATCCACATCCATATCCCCAACCTTCACATTTCCTCTTCTTTCTTCTTTTCCTTTCCTCCTTCTCTTCCAAAAACTTCCCCAAACTCTCATCTCATAGCACTACATCAAACTCCTACTCCCCAAAAACTCGCTAAACACTCCCCTCCCTGATAAACCACATCACTATTACTATTCCCCTTCGCTTCGCAAACCAAAGTACTCCGAGCTCCACAAGCGTAAATCCTATCCCACCCACCATACTATATTCCACGCTGCTATATGTATCATATGCATATACATACCAGCCCGCCTTTCAAATACAGGGATATACTTTTTCTCTGGGTTTCTAATATGGAGAGAAGTTTGGAGATGATATCATCTGTAATGTTGATGATTTGATGATTTGGGAGAGTTGGAATGTGGTGGTTTGATGGGGAGGGGTTGAGAGATTTAGAAGATGGTTGTGCTGGGTTTTTGGAAGGAATAGGCGAGGAAATTAAGGGAGGAGATAGAGTAGAAGGAGAGGGTGGAGAGGGTGGAAAGGGATGGATACCATTGCCAGGAAGGGGATTGAGGGGATATGGTAGAAGGAGATTCTGTGATTATCAGTATTTTTCTATTATCATGCTGGAAAAGAGATTCATAAAAATAAAAATAATAAAATTCATATACCTTCCTCCACATCTCCACCCATCTGCAAACTTTTCCCTACAACTAAACTTCTCCGATTCCTCTGACTCTGGTGATATCTACACCTCCTCTTATCCCTCCCAAACCTCTTCCAACGCCCCCAAAACCCTCCATCCGATCCTCATCACCGCTTTCAACATCCAACGTCCAACATCAGCAGTCCACTGCCGAATTCAACAATCGCGCCGATAAACGCAGCAATACCCCGCATGCGCGATTCCACCAGGGAATACCAAGGATGGGGTTTGCAGAGGTAGTTAGATGAAGGAAGTATGAGAAACTAGATTACTGGGCTGAATGTGAAGATGTGGTGATCGATGAGGTAGGAGGTAGGAGATATTGTAGAGGGGAAATGGGTGAGGTGAGGACGGTGTGGGAGGGGGAGTTGGATGTGGAGCTTAGGTTGGAGGGTTGAAGAGTATGACTATAATAAGAATAAGAACGAGGGTATACCGACCTAAAGATGAGATGTTTAGTTTTGAGGGAGTGCATAGTTTAGGGGAACGAAATGCGCAGTTTGTATGGGTTATAGAATATCAATGATAAAATACAAACCTTTTCGATTATCCCTCTCCTCCATTTTCTAACCCCTAATTCCTTTTCTTCTCCATTGTCTCTCTTTCCATTAGTAGATATATCACTCTCAAATTCGATTTTCTTCTCCTCTCCTCCCATTCCACCATTTCCACCATTCACACCACCTCTACTACCTCTCTTCATTCCACCTTCCACCTCCCCAAACAATCATCTCCCTCGTCGTCGGATTCAAAAACTTAAAAACTCCATATGCCACTTCATTTTCATTTTCATATTTAATTCTTCCTTGAGCTTATGTCCATATCCATCTCCACCTCCATCTCCAGCTCCAGCTCCTCTTTTCCCATCCCTTCCCATCGCTGCGGCTCATGAGTAGTGTTCATATCATCCAATTTATAACCCAAAACTCCGCACCGAATGAGAAAATCAATAACTTTATTATCTCCGCATATTCAAGATCTCAATCTTCATTAGATCAATCATTTCATCTGTCTTCCCTTTCATGACTCATAAATCGTAGTAGATATCATTTTTTATTTGTTTCAAAATAATGATATGATCATTCACCAAGCATAACGCGCTGCAAACAAGAACTTACATGAAGCCAATAAAGCTTAGTTTTTTTTATAGGGTTTCTGGGGTACCTTAGCTTCTGATTTGTGGAGGGTTACAGGGGTTGTGGAGTAGGTACAATGTAATGTAATGGGGTGTGGAGACATTTCGCTATCTTATCATGATATCTTATATGTTTTCCTATGAAACGTGGGAGATATATAATGGAGTTGTGATGAATGGAAATCTGGTGTCAAAATGTGATGGTTCTGCATGCTCTGGTTGCGGAGATGGAGAACTGGAAATTTGATTAATGATACATACAATTGGGTAGACTACCATAAAAACCACTTCACATGTCCCCGAATTGTATACTTCTGTACATGTTCAAGATTCTCGCGACTCTGGTGGGAGAAGAAAGTACTATAATAAATCCCCCTCATCTCATTTTGAAAGACAAAGGCTGTGACAGTGTGGTTACGAGAAGGTGTAGGCATATCTAACAAATCTCAATAAAATACAATGTGAATGCCCCATAGGCTTCTTGAAGGGGTCAATAATCGGAGATGTGCAAGCTTAATTTCTATGAAGAAGCTATGAATGGAATTATTGTATGCGTAACTATAAGACTCACTTGAGCATCTGAATTGAGATGGGAAGGCAGGAAGATGAAGGGGGACATTCTTCATCGTGGATTTGGGATTGTGAGTTGGGAGGTCGGCTCGAAGACTACTAGATTTGCAGCGACGAGGGCTCGTGCTTGAGCTGGGAAACTGCATGGGATTTAGCAGTGGTAATTGAGAGAAATGAAGAAGGAATTCCAGGACTATCAACATGGAGAGGAGAATGGAGGCAAATTGACTTCGGAGGAAATGATTGGAGGGCCTTCGGGATTTGAGAGTTTGATTGAACACCTAGACTGTGATAATGAGAGGAGCTTAGTAGCTATTGCAATTTGCAAGACAATTTGTCTGCCTTTGAAGTAGGACTATGTAAACGAGGTTTACAGGTCCAAAGATCCAAGGATATCAAGTCTCGACCCTGCGTTCCAAAATTCTGATAACTTCTCCTAAAAAACTCAACGATGTTTGGTGGAATCTGATGAACAGCTGGCACATGCTGATGTGTATGTGTGACAGTGACGAGATAATTTTCAATACATGCATCTGAGTATCCAGTTCATTCACTTCAACCAACTCATTTGTACCACCGGGTATCCTTCAATGTACTCCGTACCTTGTCAATTTTGCATCCTAGAATTTAATCTTTGTGCTTCCAAAACCTCTACCTATGATTTCTCTTGCGCTCATACCGGTACGTGGCTTATTGAATACTCCGTAAAAATGTATAGTCTGGTATTGTCATTGTATTGGACAAGTACCTAGATGTATCCCTCAACAAATTCACCCACGGACTTACCCTCAACCCGCAAGAAATCTCCGAGCGAGACAATGGTGGTGAATGTGACGTTGAATCCTCAAATTGAGGCTCGAAGAACTAGGGTACTTTAATCTAAATCCTAATAGTCTATCGGAGGCGGTTGATCGGAAAATGCTATATCGAGGGTAAAAAAAAAGCAATTCATTCTCGTTCGGAGGAACTTCCCTCTTAATATCTTTCAACTGTAGATACTACCACAGAATTCTTCAGCACAGAAAAATACAGATACAGTACAATGGAGCAGGTACAAAATAATAGTGTGGATGCAAAAAAAAGGTATCGGTGGATGTATTGCATGGCAACCGCTTTCCCCTAATGCCGAGGTGGAGAAATATGCATTTGCATGAGGCGAACGAACGGGAGTTGGGAGTTATCGTGCTGCACGGACACGGTTACTCAAACGGTTATCCTCAATTTCGGGGGAGCCGCTGGTTGGTGTACACATATAAAGAAGGTAAGGGAGGAAGAAATGGTTCCCTGCTATGGTAAGTTGCTTTTGAAGAGAGAAGGCAAGATTCCGAGGTTGTATTATGGTCTGATTTGTTTCTGATAATTGGAACGATTTATTGAAGAAAGCCTTTGAAGATCTATCCACGGAGGTAATGGACATTGAGGAAAGTGATACAAGATGAAGACACTTACCAATATATGAGTGCGTGTCCTTGTAACGCTATTCAAAACACCCGGCAGTTTTGGTGATATTCAAATGTACGAAGTCTGGATGCAGAGTTCAGGAGAATGGAACGAGGTGATTTGATGGATGAAAGACATTCTTCCTGATGTTTCATCCATTCTTTCATGCTCGGGAATTTCCTCCCGAGGTCAGCAAACTCAAGAAAGAGGAAAAGGGAAGCTTAACCAACCACTCAGTAATTTTCCTCGTGTCGATCAATTATTGGAGCAAGAAGACAAATATCAAGATCTCTGTACTTCAAGCCAAGGGCCAATTCGAATTCGTGAAGCTAGATGGAAAGAAAGCGCAACAAAAGCAATTGAGATCCATCACCCGTGTGCGTATGTCCATTGGTTCGTACGGGTAGCGAATGAAAGGAGGATAAGTTTCAAGCATAAGATTGCATTGTCGGTGCACAGTAATGCATGTGGAAGATCTGGTATGTGTGATATACATCTTGAGAAGTTTTGATAACGATCATTGATAGCAAGTAAGCAAGAACCTTGCACGTGCCTTGGCAGTTGGCACATGGATGGATCATGGATGGTATTGTTAGAAATAATAGAGTTCATCATGTCAATCTAGGGATTTTATGAAACCTTGTCCTAGACTTTAGTGCTAAATGTTAGTTATAAAAGAGATGAACAGAGTTCCAAAATTGTTGGTGCTTGAACCATGAAAGAGCTATTCAAGAAAACCAAGGTGTGTTTCATGTTTATGTTTCCCTAAGCTCAAGCTTCTTGTTTGTCCAGATACCATACAAAATGTGGTTGCAATGCTCACCTCGAAATTGCCATGCTAGCTGAAATATATTTTCGTACCATACTATCAATCGATATACCAATACTCTGCACTCCACTCTTAATGCACCCCGGGGAAACGCATGTTTTAAGCATACCTACAGGATGTGATGCCCAACATATCACACCATCACTATGCAGTACCTAAAGTTGCACGACCGGGGAAAAGATTTCTTGTGCCTGTCGTGCTCTGTGCTGTATGCAGTGATGGAAGTGACTTGGAATACGTAGGTACTTCCAAGATAGATATCCCGAGCCTGTGTCTAGGGCTCAATAGATTATTTCCTTAAATTATTTCCTAAGGGTACAATCAAATCTAATTTGTTCAACCTCACTTGAAAAAGTTTGGTAACACCGTTACTAGGTGGATGTTGGAAGGAAAGACATGTACGGAGTATTAATAACCTAGGGGACTAAGAGGGATATAGACAAGTCTCGAGCTCTTCTGGCTTCTCGAATCGAAATTATTGAGGTTGGCAGTCATCTATCGAGATTCATGACTCCACCTATTGTCTTTGTCTTCGAAATACACGAAGTAGCTTGCGAAAAACTTGGTTAGATATATTGATGCGATCCAAATGCCCGGGTCTGATGAAATCACGATTGAAAGGGAGATAGCCGGTCACCCTCGGGATTCCCGATGCCCCACGAGTTTGTTATTTGAACCGAGTAATTATTGCCCTGGAGCCTGTGTGTATGTATATAGTCGTAAAGTTCATTGTCAAGAAAGACAGGAGAGCTAGAATTTCGAATTCTCAAGTCTCGGGCCCATTATGGTTCATTATATCATACTCGTGCCGCCAAAAAGTATACAGCTCCGAAGCTAAATGCACATACCACAAGATGATAAACTACATGAGGACTAAGCTGGTTTTGTTAGCAGCGGAGTTGCATACGTTCTGGCAAGCACGGGTCCATGGAGAGTGGAAGTCTCCGAGTCTTATCCGTTAGATGCGAAACTTTGGATGCTTTGGTAGCGAATAAACTACATTTAGAGCAATTCTAAACTATCCGGGACGGGCCATTAGAAATGAAAGGTATAACTCCGTACTAAACCAAGACCTATTTGTATTAGACTGGAGAGACAATTTTATGTGAAAGACCATTTGCTTTTATGATGCTGGGCTGGGTAAGTTATAATTGTGATCAACATATTAACCGGGTTTTCACTCCCAATATGTCTTTGGTATGTGATATTGGGTTGAAGAACTCTTGATGTGCTGGTAAGGTTATTTTTTTTTTAGCCTGTAAGTGTTGATGCTACACTGTACATATGAGATACATTAAACGTATTCTATGGACGAGTTAAAGAGAAAGACATTGTGTGAGTACCGGCATGGATAGAGTGGTAGAGTGGTATTGACTGGTAGATTTACAGAATCCTGGCTGGAAGTCCAACGGTTGAACTTTGATTGAAATTGCCAACTCAACCAATCGAATCGATATTGAGCTTACAATTAGGTTTGTACTCGAACGATACTCTCAGTGAACCTTGTCGACGGATGGTCTCCGAAAGCCTGTAAAGGTTGTGACGCTGAGGGCTGTATACATGATAATTGGCTTATGTTGGTAAGGCGGTAGATATGAATTTGCCAGGTATGAGATTATTCTTATTGATCCTCAACCAATCGATGGTGATATCGAAAGATTTGCAGCTTGATGAGTTTGGTACCCTTATCAATTTACTTCCAGTTCGTATTTTTCTTGAATTGTGAAGCCGAATATCTTCCAAGATTCTTCCTTTGTATTCGAGATGGTGTGAATTTCACTTTGGAGTACTCGGTATGAATGCCATGAACTCCGAGGTGGTGTGTATTGTAACTACAACCAATTCGTATCGCAATTTCCTTAGAGTTTTTGCCCATCTCTTTTCGTGATATGACATACCCAGTGACAGATCCCCGATGGTCACCAAGATTGAAATAAAAATAAATAATACATCTTTTAAGTGGGAATCAGAATGGAGTCGTTAATTACCTACCTCTGGACAGATGAGATGGTGATCAAAGCATCAAAGCGACGCAGCGAGTACTCAGTCTCCGTACCGGTATATCGATTACTGTCTGTACCCAACACCCAGTGGCAAATCATACCCAGATAAATATGAGATGCCTTTAAATAGGTAATAACATGGAAATCTTATACTCGTTCAAGCCAACCGTCTAGCTAGGTACTGGGTTCTAGATGCTTTTGACACTATGAAAATGTGAACGGAAGACGGGAGACTAGACGTAGTCGAAAAATATGCTCCGTATTCTCTACCACACAGACAGATCTTGCATTTTCTCAGGGCAGGTTTACAGGTTCTATTACACCTCGGTTTAAATAATCTTTTCTGCAGTTCTACCCGGAAAAAGAAAAGAAAAGGGAAAGAAAATGCAACAAAAGAAAGAGACAAAAAACATCGCATCTATAATTTCCAATTGGTTGTAACGATTAAAATTCCGTGAAAATGATGTTCAAGCCCCTGACTGGACGCCTCACCAAAATATCCACTTCAATTTCCTCAATATGAGATCCCCGCCACTATCCCATGCATATTCTACTGAACCATATTAATCCATAGTATGATCCATCTTCTCATCTTGACTTGCAGTTTTATATCGAAATCCTTGCATAATATTTTGATCCCATCAAACCTTTCAAGAACCAATCCTAGCTAGCCAATCAATCAGGGGACGCAAGAGTCAAGACCATTAACCTCAGTCAAGTTGAAGGGTCCCTTCAGATTGGCCCTGGGTTAACTTTCTTACCTATGGAGCTCCGAAACTTCTACGAAAGTATGTGTGTGCCTTGACGGTTGCTGCTACCCATGGAATGAATATCCACATGTCATATCCATATCCATAACTGAAGCGTAGGGTATAGTCCGTGTGTTCTTGAATCTCGTGGATCTTCACTTCCTTTACTTTCCTTCTTGCTTGTATATACAATATTTGAGATTCGATTCAAACCGATACGGCAGTATCGTGAGGTTTCTATTGCTCCGACTCTCGTGTATTTGCCTGGTTTCAGAGTGGGACAACTCCAATTGGACTGGAGGAAAACAACACAACCGAAAAGGTAGAAGCAGAAGACTTTCCATCATCGTTACATATTTCCTTTTGACGTCGCGCAACCAGATATACGGTGAGTACTTCTTGTACCTTTGTACCATTCCGCAGCCATACTACCAATCCGAGCTCTCGAAACAAGATGGCTGAGAAGATGCAGTGGTAGCTTGAAAAACATGCGATTGCCATGAAGCAATGCTAATTGATGTCTTTCTCCAGCAACAGAACTCCAGAGTCACCGGGAAATTCAACGTCGCCCGTCATTACTTTCATCTTTTTTGTCTCAAGCCCAAAAACCTGACGTACCTCAAACATTGAGGCTGAAGTATATTCGACATGAACTACTAGTCATAAAAATTCTGTCATAAGCAGTGAAGCAAGGAAACCACGGGACGGAACCAACCAACTGTTATGGAATGACTGCCTGATCAACATATTGCAACAGATATATATACGCATGTTGATCGATGTCTTAAAAAGGTATGCGCCGAGGATTTGTCCGTTTGGTATGTGGGATTTAGAAGATTTATTCGTTGGGTCAACTTTGTCTTCCAATCCATACTAATGGGTCATTTTCAATTTAGTATCATTATTTGGAAGCAATTGTACTTTTCTTTGCTTTTTTCCATTTCATAGGGTATTCACTTAAGCAAGCTGAGTGCAGGCACATTTAGAGCAGTTCTAAAGAATCGTCCCATTTAAAGCTTCATATAGCCTCGAAACAAGGTATCCTGGACCTGGTCAAACATTACATCTAATTGATTATATTTTATCAAAGCGACCCCCTTACAATTTGAAAACTACGCGTCTCGAAACTATCTCAATTATCCCCACAAGGATCTCGAGTTTCCCCATACTCCATACAAAGCTTATAGTATCTTGTGAATATACCCAAGGATTACCCGAGCTTTGATCAAGTCAAGTGAATATTGGAAAACACACCATCGAAAAAGCATCAGTTTTCTTAATGCAGTAATTCACTAGATTCAAAGGTGGTTCATGGATGTCCAAGTTTGATCGAAATCTTGTTCTTTTCTCCTTCCCAAGAATAGACAAACGCATCGTCAATCATGATGAGGGACAATGGATGGGAAACTGAGGATGAGTTTGCGGTAGCAGCTCAATATCACCTCCCTCCTCCAACAGATACACCATACAGAACACCAGCGCCATCCATTCGCTCAAACCGCTCGAACCGCTCAAGACGTTCTTCGAGACAAAAATCGGTATCTCCAGGACCATCTTCTTCGCCACCACCGCTACCTCAAGGAGAGAAGCGTATGAGTTGTTCTCTTGACGTAACCAATGATGAAACGTAAGAAGCAAAATGATCTTCGGTGCTAAGTTGAATACTGATAGGATAAACAGAATTTCTATTCTCGACCCACGACGATTTACACCAACTTTGCACGCTAATTTGGTTGCTGAAATTTTAACCTTACGTAGGGACCAGGAAGAGAAAATCAGAACGATTGAGAGCTTGGAAGAAGCACTTCATGATACTCGAGGAGAACATGAATCTTTACAAGATCGTCTTGCAGACACGTCAAAGGAAAGCCGTTCTTTGAAACGTCAACTGGCTCTATTAGAAGGTGGGACCTCATCTGCTTTATCTGAATTAGCAAAGGAGCGAGATGAAGCAGTCGAAACTACTTCAGAGATGCGGCGTCGATTGGAGACTGTTCAGAAGAAACTCAAAAGTCGAGATGAAGAAGTGGATCGCGTACAAAATCTTTGGGCAAACGACAAGGACAATTGGGATGAAGAAAGGAGAAAGCTGGAAGTAAAGATTCATGTTTCTGAAAACAGACTCAAGACAGTCTTGGATGAGGTCGCCGCCTATGAAGCCAGTCGTTCAAAGAACCAACCACAAGGAACCAACCCAGAAGATAAAGACACTGGAAACGAGAGTGATGGTGGTAGTGTTCGAACAATGAGTTTAACCAATAGTTTACGATTCTCGATGCTCAATGGACCCAATGGATATGGGGTCACTAAAGGCAATGGTCTGAGCCTTGCCGATGAATTGGATCTCGACGAAAGCGAGACTGATTATGACGGTGGACGTGACAGTCTCATGTCATCCCCAGAAAAGCATCACCGAACTCAAAGTCGTGAAAGTATCTTATTCCGCACTCACCGTAGGAACCAGAGTGGCGACAGTATGAAGCGACCTGGAAGCATTACCCGAGGTAAATCATTACTCAACCAAATCGTTCTTGAGAAGTTAGAAGGAGGTATCTCAGAGGATGATGTGGCTGCACCTAAACCAACATTTCAATACGTCGACACTGGCATTCAGTACTCCCCTCCACCATCCCCAAAACTTTCGCCAGTAATTGAGATAGTTTCTGTTATTGAGCCAACAGCGCTAGCTGAGACAGAAATTTCCCACAAATTTGAGGAACAGCCTTCAGTTGAGATATCGAGTAAAGACTGGGAGGTTGGAGCGAATCAGCGAAGAAAGCGTGTGTATACAAATCCTCCTTTGGTCATCGAGCCTCCTAAGAGTTCTCCTATGATATCTGCGGCATCACAGACTGTGGATGAACCTCTCAGCCCCCCACGAACACCAGTTTCTCCAACACGAGCACCACCACCACCTTCCCAATTCATGCCTATTAAAGAGGAGAATAAGATGGCATCTACGTCCACTCAAACAGAAGCTGAAATCGAAACCTGCGACACATCACCAACTTCCCCAAAACGTATCCCACCACCAATACCCATTCCATTAATTCAATTGCATCCGCCTTCCTCAGCTCCAGCAACACCTCGCGAATCTTTGTTGCCGCAATTCTCGAAAGATGTAGGCTGTCAGGTTTCAATTTCAGCACCCATTTCAACAAGATCGATGGCTGTACAAACGGAAGAGATCAGGGTCGCTCAACGCTTGAATAATCTTCCAGCTCATCTTCACCCATCTATCATATCGTCTAGCCCTCCATCACCCGATCTGAAACCCGATGGTCTTCAGTACTCGCCAATTCCAGATACACTTCCTCCCAAGAATCCCCGTCGCCAAAGCAGTCAACGCAGTATAACAACGCTCCCATCATCGCCACCTGTAATGGAGACAAGAGATGCTTATCCAGGAAATAATGACGATAGGCCTCTGGCAAAGGACAGAGGACAGATTAGAAGACCTCATCGCATCAGTAGTCTCTTCGCAGGCTTTGATGGTGCAAGTTCTGATGAGGTTGATGAGTTTGATGATGGTGATGTTAGCGATAATGACTTCAGAACAGCACTCTCCGCTCCAAACGCATCAAAGAAGGATGTTAAGAAAATGTCACAAGTTCCAAGATCAGTTCCACAAAAGACGGAAATTCCTAATATTTTATCTATCAAGATTCCTTCCAATTTAGATAATGAAGCAGATGATCAATTCGATGAAGAAATATTGGAGTTGCCACCTAGGACGTCCGCCAAAGCCGCTCGGACTCTTGGTCATCCTTTACCGATCACTTCAATGGCTAAACCAGCTCAATTGCATCGTTCAGCTCTTATTCAAAGTGGTGTGAATGCTCACCGTCCCCGACCTGGTAGCTCTGGAGCGTCCGAAGAGGTTGCACCCCCATTTCCGATACCTACTAGAGCGAGCTCTCGCAGACCTAGAAATGCTGCTAGCGCACCCAGCGATGGCAATAGAAGTCCTAGCCACGGCAGAGGATCAAAGCCTTATCGAGCTGGTAGTGTTAGCCAAACTGGCAGTGTTAGGAAAGTTCGATCCGCTGCTGCTATCACAAAGGGTAGGCGTGCTCTACGACGTTCCGAAAGCAGATCACCGCCCATGTCACCAACTCTAGATCCTGAGAGTCCTGGCTTGCCACCACTACCCAATAACGATATCACTACGCCGCGGTTTTCGAGGGATAATGGTAGCGGTCGTTATAGAATGCATAGACAGCAATTATCGACCACAAACACCGCGTTCACTACGAACACTGCTGGATCCTCGGTCATTACTGATACCCAAAGTGCCAACCAAGCTACGACTGTAGTAGATGCTATTGCCCAAACAATGGTTGGAGAGTGGATGTTCAAATACGTTAGAAGACGCAAGTCCTTCGGAATGTCTGATCAAGATGGGGACAATGCTACTAACGGCGCTCGTCACAAACGATGGGTTTGGCTCGCCCCTTACGAACGTGCTGTCATGTGGAGTAGTAAACAGCCCACGTCTGGATCTGCACTGTTGGGCAAAACTGGAAGGAAACGTAAGTTAAGAAATATTCTGTTCCCTAATCATACTAACTTTCATAGTAACAATTCAATCCGTGTTGGATGTCAAAGATGACAATGCACCACCGAGGGGATCTGGAGGAATTTTTGATCGTTCAATCCTCATCCTTACACCAGCACGTGCCCTCAAGTTCACTGCTATTTCACGAGAACGACACTATGTCTGGCTTACTGCTCTATCATTCCTCGCACATTCGTCACAGGCTGTACCCGATGTTATCACACCCCATCCTGCACAAACCTTGTCTACCAAAGCTCCTCCATTACCCGACTTCCAGAAGCCCGGTCGTATGCAAAAAACTCACAAAATTCGAGACTCGATCAAGGTTGCCAAGGGGAAAAATGCTTTCAATCGTGCTGGTCCTGCATCAAATTATTCATCTTCTCAACAAACCGATACAAACACGAGCGTTCGTGACAACGAATCATTTCATACGAATTCACACTCGGTACGCTCTGACCCTGCAGAGGCACCCTTCGTACCCCGTTTTTCCGAAAGGGGAATGGGTGGTCATGGCAGGAAGCGCAGTAATACTGGCTCACATATACCACCTCCTCTTTCTTTCAGAGGTTTCAGTGCTGGTCATGTACCTACCAATAGCACTGCAGGTATGAGTGATAGAACAACAGGCTCGTCCGAGAACCACAGCTCTTATTCTCAGCCTTCTTCGGTGACAGGATACAATGGACCTAGTAGTCGCTCATCTATTCGCACTTCTGATGCCAGTGCACGTCCAGGAGCTGTTGTAAATAACTTCTTCGATGCAGTAGGAACGATGCGAATGGAAGCCTTTATTTCTCCACTAGGTGTTACGAGATTTGATGATTTTCCCGACGAACAAGACGAAATGGATATGATCAGTTTGCAGCGTCGACGCAGCAGAGATGGAAGCAGAAGAAATAGAAACAAGGAATCTTTTGGTGTTAGTCGAGGTGGCTTTGGTGGGAGAGCAATTGAAGATTGGTACAGCGGAAGTAGAACTGCTGGAGAAGAAGAATATGGCCATCATGAGTTAGAAGAAAGATCTGAAAGACATGGAAGAGACTCTAGAGAGGATCCTTTCGGCAATTTTTAATCTTGTCGCTCACACAGGCAAATCACACTATCGAGTTGTATTTTTTTAAACGATACTACCTATACATTCATTACATTTTATTGAGTTTGGGATGGGATGGGGTAGGAACGGCTTGGTCTGGTGGATTGGATGGGTGGTGGAAAGGGATGAACTTCACAAGGCTTGGCATGGGGAAACCAGTTGGAACCTTGAGGAGCATCAGGAGATTATGGCAGGAAGGAAATGGCCATTTCTGGAGCTGGGGAATTTCTTTGTCCAAGAAGTGGGAACATCAGGCTCGCCACAACACAACAGACATCACCTCGATTGATATCGATGGGATACATTTACCAGTAATGTTTTTGTATATTCTACAATATTCTGCTAGCCAGCAGGCTCTTTTCCTTTTTCTGTTTTTTACTTTCTCGTACTTAGCTACTTTTGTCTTTTCTGTTTTTGATAGGCACTACACTTTTTGTTGGATATCCTCTGCGCTTTGTATTGAAGTGGGAGGATAATCGGATACCCCTTTCTTGACTTTCGTTTTTTAGCTACGGCTTTGCATGGGATGTTTACAGTACTCCCTGTTCTATTCTAAAAGTTGGGGGTCGGAGGATGTGTTTTCGTGGGATATGGAGGGAGGTGTGGAGAGCAGTGGAGAGGGCTGAAGTGGAATGTCACGAGAGAGGATAAGATATGGTGCTGGGGAAGGTGGGAAGAAGGTGGGAGGGAAGGTAGATAGATCAATACACATGAGATGGTATTGTGAAAGTCTAGATAGAGAAAAGTATTATACAATCTCTACATAAAATAAATGTACATTGATCTTATTCTCCTATAAGTAATATAATGCATAGATCAACTTTGTGATTTTTTGATTCGCTTCCCTTAAAACTAGTTCTGTCTCAAGCCATTTTTTGTTGAATGGGCGCCAAGCTAAATACCACCTGAAATATTGGTTATCATTTGGTTTACCAATAAGAGACGCAGCCTAAATACATATATATTTGCCTAATTAACCACTTAATTTTCACTTACGAGAGTAAAGAGAGAGCTTTGCAATGAATCCTTATTAGAATGCCTAAGCTCGAGCTAAGTACCTTTTTAAATTAATAAAACATTGCTGACTCATCATCATCCACTCATCCATAATTAAGCCTTGGACCGAGCTTACAAGTTACTGGGGAAAGCTAATTCGGCTATTAGAGTTCAGAGCTTAGATGCGGGGATCTACGAAATCTCACTCGGAGCAATGATCATTGATTTAGTATTGTCCCCTATAAGCAGCATATTAACTAAGCTATTTGTAGGTATAGCCATCAGTCCGATGTTATCCGTTGCGATACCGAAATGAGAAGGTGGGTGGTAGGTGGGATGTGAGATTTATGTGTATATGTAAGAGTGAGCGAGATAAGTCTGTTTTGTTTTGTTTCTGATGTCACTTTATATTTTCTTTTTCTTTCAGCTCGAAGCTTGAATCTCGATACTCGACTTGTTGATTTACTGGAGACTTTTAATCGATACTGCGACTGTTGACTTTGAATTGCTCAAAGTAGTCTAGCTATTTGGGATAAATTCGTACAATATTTGAGAGTGTATTAGAAGATACCTACCTAGGTACACGAGATAAAGTTTGTGTAGCTCGAGATTAGAAATACGACAACCACACATTCAATCGTCAGTATATCTCCATTAATCCATAGTTTCCTATACCATCAAATTAATATCTAATCAATCAATTAGCAGATCAAAATGTCCCTTCATCCCCAAGACGAAGTGCAATCCCAATCTCTCTCCGATCCCCAATCCTTCTGGGCAAAACAAGCTTCCCATTTGCACTGGCATAAACCACCAACCCAAATCCTAAATGTGAAAACTAAGACGCTGAAATCAGGTACTTCGCATAAACATTGGGAATGGTTTGGGGATGGAGAAATAAATACTTGTTACAATTGCGTGGATAGACATGTTTTGGCGAGAAACGGAGAGGAAACGGCGATTATATGGGATAGTCCTGTTACGGGATGTAAGGAGAAGATTAGCTATAAACATTTGTTGAAGGAGGTAGAGGTTTTTGCGGGTGTTTTGAGAGAGGAGGGGGTAGGGAAGGGGGATGTAGTTTTGGTTTATAGTGAGTTTCAAGGACATATATATGAAAATGAGATATTTGAAGAAACAGTAGCTAATCAATTACAGTGCCCATGATTCCCGCAGCTCTCATAGGTACCCTCGCAATATCTCGTCTCGGTGCTATTCATGCCGTCGTCTTTGGAGGATTTGCCCCAGCAAGTTTAGCGCAACGAATCGAAGCTTCTAAGCCAGTAGCTATTCTCACAGCCTCTTGTGGAATCGATGGAACCAAACCTCCTCTATCCTATCAACCTTTCATCCGAGAAGCCATTGCCCTCTCATCTCATAAACCCAACAAAACTATTATATGGCAACGCGAACAACTACGATGGGGAAATCCCAATAAGGAAAACGGCGAGAGGAATTGGCAAAGATTAGTCAAAAGTGCTGATTCCAGAGGAGTTAAAGCAGACTGTGTACCTATAAAGAGTACAGATGGTCTCTACATCATCTATACATCTGGAACAACAGGTCTACCTAAAGGTGTATTACGGGAAGCGGGTGGTCATGCGGTCGGTTTAAACCTATCTATTCGTTATGTATTTGGTATTCATGGACCTGGAGATGTAATATTTTGCGCATCCGATATTGGGTGGGTAGTTGGTCACTCATATATTTTATACGCACCACTCTTAGCTGGTGCCACGACTGTCCTCTTTGAGGGAAAACCAGTAGGAACGCCAAATGCGGGAACTTTTTGGAGAATCATTGATGAATATAAAGTCAATACCCTCTTTACAGCACCGACAGCTCTTCGAGCCATCCGTCGCGATGATCCGGAAAATAAACTGTTCAGGGGAATTGGAGAAAAAGGTGGACTCAAGAATTTTCGTGCGTTGTTCCTTGCTGGTGAAAGGAGTGAGCCGAGTATCGTCACCATGTATCAAGAGCTTCTCACAAAATATGCGGCAAAGGATGCTAATGTAATTGATAATTGGTGGTCATCTGAATCAGGAAGTCCTATGACCGGAATTGCACTTTCACCTCAAAGTGCATTATCACGTACTCATACCCATGAAACCACACCAGTCCTCCCCATTAAGCCTGGTAGTGCTGGGAAACCTCTCCCGGGATTCGATGTCCGCATCGTAGATGATACCGGCAAGGAAGTTCCACGCGGGACAATGGGCAATATAGTTCTTGGGATCCCTTTAGCACCAACAGGATTCAGAACGCTATGGAATGATGAAGAAAGATTCTATAAGGGATATATGAAGCGGTTTGATGGGAAATGGATTGATACGGGAGATGCGGGTGTTATAGACGAAGGGGGTTGTGTCAGTGTTATGAGTCGAAGTGATGATATTATCAATGTGGCAGCCCATCGTTTTAGTACTGGTTTGTCTCTTATTTCTTTCGATCGCTTGTCTTGCCTCTTTCAATTGTTTTCTTTTCGCTTTCACAAATATTTGACTCACTTACCATCAAAATATTCATATCAACAAAGCTAATACCACAAAGGTGCAATCGAACAAGCAATCTCAACACATCCCCTCATAACCGAATGCTGCGTAGTTGGTATCCCCGATCCTCTTAAAGGCCATATGCCATTTGCATTCATAACACATTCCACGCCTACTCATCCCGCATCCGCAATCCCCCATGCAGATTTAGAGAAACAAATCCAGGGACTGGTGAGGAAACAAATCGGGGCGATTGCCAGTCTGGGAGGGATCATTCAGGGGAGAACTATGATCCCTAAAACACGCAGTGGTGAGTTTTTTTCTTCTTAGGGTTGGAAGGAGGATGGGTTGTGAGTTTTGAAAGTGACTGACGAGATGGGGTTTTAGGTAAAACTTTGAGGAGAGTCTTGAGGGAATTGTTGGAAAATGAGTATCATGGTGAGGGGGGAAATAGTGTTAATGTTCCGGCGACGATTGAAGATGAGAGTGTAATTGAGGTTGCGAGAGGGAAAGTTAGAGAGTATTTTGAGGTTAAGGGGAGGGGGGATGGAGGGGCTGGGAAGGAGATTGATAGGGCAAAGTTGTAGGGTTGTGGGGTTGTACTTGGTAGTTGTATTATTGTATTTGATAATTGATGAGATGCGAGCAGTGTTTAATAGATGTATTTATTAGGGATATAAGACGGATTCAGTTTACAAACTTACTTATATAGTTACTGGAGTATAGAGAATGAACTGTGTATGGTATGATATGGTTACTAAGTTCCTAGTGACTTACTAACATTATAATCTAGAAAGAAATAAGCTTAATAAAATATCGAACAAGAGAGACCCTAAAACCAAATACTAGGCGAATATTCTGCAGTTCGCATATTGGTGTGAGATGAGGGGAGGGGATAGGAATACTCATCTCTTAGTTTTGGGGGTTTTATAAGTGGAAGTGGAGAATTGGGAGAGAAAGTCAGTTGGGTGGGATATGTACTGGTGGAATGGAGTTGATCGATGTTCGATGTTTAGTTTTAGAAAGATGTAATCTTACCTAGGCGATGTTGACTATTATACTCTTTTTCATTTCTTTCTTTTGTTTCGTTTAGTATATATGGTATTGCAATGCTAATGATCTATTACTAATAAAAAAATTTAAGGAATGATTTGTACAGTTGATTAATTGATTAATTGATTATTTTAATAATAAATTACTCTCGTACTACTAAAAGTTCAAAATATTACTCTGACGTTATTAAAATTAATCTAAATTTGTTCTGTATCGTTTAGACTCTAGTTTATTATTATAAACAAAATCTATGTATAGAATCTAGGATTAGAAGGATAGAATTTAATTTTTGATTATAGATTCTAGCTTCTGATTCTGGGTTCTAGCTTCTAACTCTAAGTTCTAATCTTTAATTCTAGATTCTAACCTATTATATTTAGAATATAGTTTTCTGATTCTAGCTTCTAGCTTCTAATGCTAAATTCTAATCATTTGTATTTAGGATCTCTCTATATATTTTAGTTCTGAATTCTAAATTCTAGTCCTATATTATAAATACTAGCCTTTAATTACAAATTCTAATTTCAAATAATAGATTCCAGCTTCTTATATTAATTATTCCAATTTTGCATATTATAGATTCTAGTCTAAAACTATAGATTCCAACTATTATAGAATCTAAGTGGTAAGATAGTAAGTTTAGGTCAATTTTAATGGCGCGAGAGTAAATAAATTCACTCTTAGTGGCGTGAGAGTATTTTGCCGTTGTTTTAATGTATATCTCCTGTCACGGGTTCAATACGTAGTTATGTGGATGCCTTAGGCATCCGCCCTCCATATAGTCGGCGCCTCTCCGCCTCCTTCTTTACTCCTTGTAGAATATC
>PQXN01000333.1:0-36888 GCA_004786275.1 Botryotinia convoluta
TTCCCGCAACCAAAGGATTCCCGCAACCAAAGGAGCGGAGTCGGTTCAAGAGTGATGCCTATTGTGCCATCACGTTTCAAGTATGACTCTCTACAGGATAATGCGGTAAGCGTAGGGTATTCGCATCTTAGCAATTTGAGTAAAACATCTGAGTAAAACATCCTGTCAGTCTAGAAAATAGCCATAATTTGTGCCTTGGAAGGTGGCTCTAGGTAATATTAGATGGAAAATTCGTAATGGAATGAGATATGCATGTCCTCAGAAGGAAATATATAAGAAAGTTCTATTCCATTCCTTCAATCATCACAACAGCTTACAACTTTACCTTTCAGTCTATCTATCACTTTCTTTAATCGGGTCTCCCTATTCCCATCATGTTTTCCTTGCTACTCGCAGGATCTACTTTCGTGGGAGCTGTTTATGCAGCTTCTAATGTTTCAACCTCCCTTGCAGGTACAACTGTAACGACCGACTACGGGACTTTTACCTATTCGGAAGCTTCAGCATGTGCATGCTCTCAACTATCAACTAGTTACCCGGAGTACCTCTACTTTCCAAACACCTCAAACTACACTTACTACAACCTTGAGGCATGGGATATCAGAACTAATGCGGAGCCAGCTTGTATCTTCAGCCCTATCAATGCCGATCAAGTGGCAGCGGGTGTAGAAATTATCAGTACTTGTGATGCTCAATTTGCTATTCGTGGTGGGGGTCATATGAATGTAAGTTTTTAGTAAACATTTGAGGTTAGTGGCCTTCCGCTGACATTCTTTATAGTTCCCTGGAGCCAACAATATCAATGCCGGTGTAATGGTAGCTCTTGCTGGTCTGAATGACCTTCAAATTTCTGCCGATAATACCACTGTGGATGTTGGTCCAGGTAATAGATGGTATGATGTCTACGCTTATCTCGAACCTTATGGTCGTATTGTTATTGGTGGCCGTCTTAAAACCATTGGTGTTCCTGGTCTTACTCTTATCGGTGGTGTTCATTACTTCAACAACAAGTATGGATATGCAATGGACAACGTTGTGAACTATGATTTTGTTCTTGGAAATGGTACTCAAGTCAAAGCATCCGCAGATTGCAACCCCGACCTTTTCTGGGCATTAAAAGGTGGTGCCAATAATTTCGGTATCGTCACCAAATTCACACTCACAACATTCGATATCCCTCTCGTCAGCACTACGATCCAAGTATTCGACGAAAGTGGAATTGAAGCTTTCCTTCAAGCTACTTGTGATTTAGCTGCCAATAACGATCCTTCGATTGCAGCTGGAGCAGTTATTACTACTACATACAATGCTACTACAGAAGCTATGTCAGCATCCCTTCTAGGTGTTCAAGCTGGAATCGAAAGTCCACCATCTAGATTCGAAAACTTTACAGCAATTCCAGCAGTACAATCTATAAATAATGTTTCTTCAATGGCTACTTTTGCAGCACAACTCGACTCCCCTCTGCAAATGTTCCGGTAAGTTTCACACAATCTGTCCTGAAATGATCACTGCTAATGTATAACTCCAGAGTCGAATTTGCTGTTCATTCTATGAGACCAAATGGAACTGTTCTCTATCAAATGTGGCAAATGTGGAAAGCTGCAGTCGGGGATATTAAGGATGTTGTTGGTTTCTACCCAACTTTCGTCACAAACCTTGATCCTAAAAGCGCCAACACTATTGCTAAGACCAATGGTATTGGCAATGTATGGGGAAGAGATAACACTGAATCCGGTATCTGTAAGTTACTTCTCCTCTTTTTTGTAAAACTCCCTATTCCATCTGAAGAGATACTAACATCAAAAAGGGTGGCAAATGAGCACCGGCTGGGATTTAGCACAAGATGACCTCCGCATGACAACATGGATTCAAAAAGTCATGGGAGAAATCCATAACTTTGCTATTGCGAATAACGTCTCGATTGAAGAAACGGATTTCATCTATATGGGTGATGCTGGAGGATGGCAAAATCCATTTTCTACAATGCCAGCGGAAAATGTGGAGAAGATGATCACTATTAGGGAGAAATATGATGCTGAGGGTGCGTTTTCGCGTTTGAACTGGGGTGGATTCAAGATTCCTTCTTAGAGGGGTTGAGATGATAGACAAGGAGGTTGTTAGATTGTATGGTATTCAATATCCTATTCCTGGTACGTGTGCGATCTGCAATTCGTGCTGAAAGTAAAGGAACAAGTGCCTGAGAGCTTTTGATTGTCTCTGCGTCGATTGAATTTTGACAACTATGTTCTTTCGACCATTGGAGAAAAAGATGGTATAGCATGTAGCACAAGTAGACTCTTTGACTGCAATCCTATCTCGTTATTCTACCTCAAAATATATGTCTACTTCCTCGTCATTCTTTCCAGTTATTCAACTATCGCTTTCCCCTCCCCTTTCAAAAATCCACCGCTCCCAGCTTCCTCTTCTTTCCCTTCTCCCTGGACCTCTTCGCCCTTTTCCTCCACCCACTCCAATTTCCCCAAGAAATCTTCCATACGTTGAATAGCCCAATCAATTTCATGCAACGCATGCAGTTCATCTCGAAACTTCAATATTCTTGTCTCCGCGCCCTTCAATTCTTGCTCTACGTAATAGATCTCCTGGCGAAGAAAATCAATCTTCTCTAATCTCTCTTTCTCTACATTACGGCCGTTGTCGATATTACCTGTAGTCGAATCTAGGGATCGCCATCGTCGAGGTACAAGTGGTATCGTGGTTGACAACTGAGCTACTGAGTTCTCCGTGTCTGGTGCTGGCACCGGAACAGCAACGATTGTCAATGGCGAAGTTGAAGTTGATCCCAAAGTTGCCGTGGGTATTGGAATTGAGACCGAGACTGGGACGGGGTTTTTGACTGGCATTGCGATATATCTTTGACTTATGTATGTTCTCTCTCGGCCAAGAGCGTTGAGAAGTATGCAGCAAGAAACAAAGGGAACTCATCGAGGGTCCTTATACGAGTTAAGTCTATGTTGTCTCATTATAATTTTGAATAGACGTTGTGTTATTGTTTCAGATTGTTGTGAAGTGCATTATAGAATCCTGAGGATTGTGTGGAAAATCAGAAGAATGTTTAAGAAGAAATGTTCTAGACATATCTACGCAGCTTCATAAGATGTCAGGATCATACATGAAACCTCTTTGAGAATCTAGAATTATTGTCTTGGCCAATCGCGTCACATTGACTTTAACAGGTTCATTTCGATACTGGATTTCACCACTAAAGAAACGTCAAAATAGTTATTGAATCATGAGATATGCAACAAAATAATTCTATTACGCGCGAATTGAGATAAGAGTGTAATGAAATTCTTGCTGAGTGAATGTGAAAAAACCTTAAGATACCTATGCAACAATACTCGAAAAAAAAAAAGTAAAGCATGAGCACAGTTGCCCAAAATACTCTCAATCGAACAATGCACCAAGGAAGTATGTCCAATAACCTCGTCCCTTCTTCTCCTCTTTCATCCTCTCTATCTCCGTTCGCAGCAAATGGGATTCATGCTTTTCTTCTTCATATTTTTGTTCCAAGCTAATCCATTTTCCCAAGCTCTCTGCTGCATGTTGTCGGGCTTCATCTCTTTCCTTCTGCGCCAGCTGCATCTCTTTCAATCTCACCAATGCAATTCGTTGCGCGTCATTCATTCGACTCAATCTCTCAGATGCAAGCTGCAATGCATCATCTCTTTCTCTTTCTGCCAACTCCATATCTTCAAATCTCTTGGCTGCGACTCGTCTCGCTTCATTGATCTCTCCCACTTTTTCGTTCTGCCATTCTGTGACTTCAACTATAAGTTGCTTTCCCTCATCTCTTTCTTTCTCTGCCTTCTTCTGCAATTTCAAACTCGCCTCTGCTTGCAAAATAGCTTGATCTCTCTCCGCCTGCACCAAAGCTACTTTCTCGCCTGCAAAAAGATCTGTCTTCCTCTTCTCTAACTTAGTCAGCTGATACCGTGTCTCCCATAATTTGCGCTTGGCATCATCGTTTTCCTTCTCTATGATTTCGTACTTCGTCTTGGTTTCTGCGGCACTGAGAATTGCGTCATCTCTTTCCTTTTCTAAGATCAAGCTTTTAGACTTTTCCATCAAGAGTTGCTCAAGGAGATTGGAGCTGCGTTCCGTTGCTTCGTTTCGCTCTTTGATTGATTCATCGTCTCTCTTTGTCACGTCACTAGATTCCGTGGATGAATCGTCCGTCTGAGACGAGGCGTGAGTAATCATACTACCCGTGGATCCAACCGGAGAGGGAGGGCGACTTTCCATAGGAGAAGCAAAGAGTGACTCGGTTCGTGAAATAGGTTCAGATCTCTCAGGAGACTCTAGTTCCCAGGACTTCCGGTGGTTAAATCGTGGGTGATACGCTGGTCCAATATCGACAGAGATAGGACTCGATGCTGATCCTGCTTTCTTGTAATATCTTGCGACATCGCTGGCGACCTTGGCGTGTATGGAATCTCGAGAGGGATTGTCAGATTCAGAAAGCGGACGGA
This sequence comes from Botryotinia convoluta, assembly GCA_004786275.1. Lineage (NCBI taxonomy): Eukaryota > Fungi > Ascomycota > Leotiomycetes > Helotiales > Sclerotiniaceae > Botryotinia > Botryotinia convoluta. Next base: position 4,494 of record PQXN01000333.1, read on the forward strand.
GACGTAGGACTGGAGTACGGGAAGGGGATGAAGGTGACATTTTCGTTTGGGGTGAAATGAGGTGTTGGAGTTGTTGTACACGAGAAATAAATTAAATGATATCCCTTTTCTTTATACTGTTCATGATACGCGATTTACGGACTGCTGCCATTTTTTAATTCTGCCTCTTTATGTTTTGCTTTGAAACGCAAAATTAGATCGATATGTTAGGCTTGGAAAGGAAAAGAAAGACATTTTGGCACGCATCCTCTCGTAACAATCATTATGAATCTAGATCATTCGAAGTTCAAAGAAACACTTCGTCGAAATATCCAGAGGAATGAAGACTGACAGAGAGCTATCTCCTTCGAGTTTATAGCGATGAAGATACACCTGTGGATGCATGTATTGACAGAACACTTCTCAACTTTCGAAATTTTTAATAAATTCATTCTTCAATTATTCGTTATCAGAATTCATATTTTGATTGTTCTATCTCTAATGAATAATTTTAACAACTTTTAAGATATAGAAATTGATATATCAAGAGATATTCACAAGTCCATTTTTTGCAGTGTCCCGTCACTCCGTACACCCAGTGGTGATACTATAGAACAAGCATGAAAGTCTAAGATGAAATAGAACAATAAGGTCTTAATTTCCAGAACTGAATAGAACAATTAGGCTTTAATATCCAAATTTTCACTGTACAATAAGGGAGTACAGGTTCAAAACTCCAGTCGATACTGATCGAAGCAACTAGACATTCTCACAAAGTTCAGCTCGAGGTATGCCCCTTCTTTTTCGGGCTTCTTTCAAAAGAGTGTTTTGGGTTATTTGCTTTGAAAATTGCGAACATAAACCTTGGGGAATTACTACCTGGCTGCAATCCGGAATGGTACAACGCATCTCATTCTTTTCTACAGTTAATGGTTATGCAAATAAGTGCTATTGAATTTTTCCACCACACTACCATTTTGACCATAATTTATACATCTTACATTTTTTATGTCCGCCTAAATCTATACCAACGAATTGCCACAATTAAATTCAAACATCCTCAGAAACTTGAACAAATCCTCTCTTTTTCTTGCTCGATCCATCGTCCTCCTCCCAAGTCTCCTCATCCACATAATCCTTAGTCCCCATATCCTTGATTCTCTCTCCAGTAATCTTCAAAGCTGCCAAATTAAACCCCATCTCATCCTTCTGTCTCTTCAAACTCTTTCTCAAGTTCTCCTTAACACCATCTAACATAGTCCTCATAGTTTTACTTGAAACAATCTGTTTTTGATGTGTCTTTAGCATGAAGAATAATATCCGACATGTAAGTGGTATGTTCATCTCTTTTTGGGCAAAAATATTTAAGAATGTGAAGAGCATGGGGAGAGTGGAGAATGGAAGAACGAGCAATGCGTCGTGAAGAGCTGCGGCTTTGATTTTCTGGAGAGTATTAAGAACATGTCTTTCGGCACTGATATTACCGAGAGCCATGAAAAGGAGGTTGCGGGCTGGAGGAGCGGTATTAGGATTAGTGGCTTTGGCGAGTTCATATTCAGCCATCAGTTCCAGATCGACGGTACCGATCTCAAGGGCTTCGACAATCTTTTCTCCAGCCATGAGAGTCTCGGTTGTTTGTTTTCCGGCGGCTCCAACTTCATTATCATCATCTTCCTCGTTCTTATCAGGATTCAGAGATGTTGTCAAAGTTGATTCATATAACTCTTCCAACTCCTTCTCCTTCTCCTCCTCGAGGAATATTTGCTCGTCAGTTTGTTCCCACACTCGAATACTTTTATCATGACTTGCACTGACAAAAAAGTCACCTGTTCGACTGACTGCCAAAGCCCAGATTTCACCGTGATGACCATCTAATCTTTGGATTTGTTCGAATTTGTCTCCATCCCAGTACTTGATCATTTTGTCCTTACTGGTACTGAAGAAATTATGTCCATTGCCATCTTGACTATGTGGAATAAATGCGACTTGTAAAATACTGTCTTGATGTCCAAAGAACGCTTTATGACAATCTCCGAAATCGAGACCCCAAAGACGGATATTCTTGTCAGCAGAGCAAGTAACAATGAGCTTGCTATCAAAAGAAATATCCATGTTAAGCACAGGCAACTTGTGACCATACAAATTTAGGAAGAGCTTTAGAGAATCGACGAAGAACACCTTAACGGTATTATCCAGGAGGGCCACAGCTAACAAACGTGCATCTGGTGAAAATCTCAAGCTCAAAATATCATCTGATACTTTCAATGTTCTGGTATGGACAAGTCGTAGTTTTGGGGTTTTCCGTGTGGTTCCGGGAATCTCTTCCTGAATCACTTCAAAATTCCAGAATTTGGCTAACTTGTCTGCACTTCCGGATACCACAGAGCGGCCATCTGGATGTACTTGTAAACTCCAAATAGCACCTTCGTGTGCTTTGATACTCTCGATCATTGCAGTCGCAGTTACATCAAATAACTCCAGTTCCCCAGATTTTGTTCCAACCACTAGAATTTTATCTCCCGGCAAAAATGCACAGCATAGAGCATAGCCACATTCAAAACTTCGTATACAAGTTCCCTTGCGAACGTTCCAGATTTTGATACCACCATTAGATACTGATGCCAGCATTTTGTCGTCGGAACTCAGTGCCAACGCTCTTATATCTGCTCTGTGACCTGGCATTTCGACCGATAGTGTTCTTGAATAATCCGGCATTTCTTCGCTCTTAGATTTCTTACTCTTCTCTTTTGTGACTATTGTGTAGACCTCCAATTGATTGTTCGAAGTTGCTATAAGCAATTGTATGGATTTGGTGCCTTTAATGCGTACCCAATCTATGGATCGAACTCTACCTCCCGTTCTAACAATGACGTACGGGACGAAAAAGTCTGTGATATCAGCAGTTGAAACGTCTTCGACCTTCTCATCCACTTCGTCAACTTCCATAGCTGACTTCTCAGTTGCGGCCAACTTTTCTCTTCTTCTCCTGCGCTTTCTTGCTAAACTTTTCTTTACTTCCTCTTCTGATCGTATCCTCCATATTTCAACCGACTTTTCCGAACCATGAACCGAAAAGTAGTCTAAGCGTGGGTGGAAACTGATTTCGAGTGCCCTATCTTTTCCCTGTCGATGTAAAATTCCTCTACCCTGGAGATATCGAGCTTCAACTGCACCATTCACCTGTTTCGATAATTTGTATAGACCGGCTGTATCAATAGACCACACTTTCATTTCCCCATCGTTTCCAGCCGTGATACACCCACTACCATCCGGTGAAGTGCCTAAAGCCCAGCATTCTCCATTTGTTTGAGCGACATGAGTTTCGATACAGTGCTGAGATGTCATATCCCAGAGTTTGATGAGTGCATCCTTGCCAGTGGTGAGAAGAAATCCCTCAGATGAACTGTCCTCCACATCAACTACTTCTTCGTCTTCACCAGATTCTTGTGGGGCGCCGGGTTGAATGAATTGGAGTCCGGTTATCTGATCCTTGTGTCCTCTCAATTTGAACAAGCCAACCTCAGCGACCAGGTCCCACACAATAACATCTGTATCCCTCGAACCACTAGCTAGCCGGACTCCAGATTTATCGAAGGCTAGTGTAGTAATCGCAGACTTGTGCCCGTTGAATTTGACTAGAATAGTTGCAATTTTCGAGTCCCATAGTCGTATACTACCATCCTCGTATCCGACGGCGAAAATGTCTATGTCTGTTTTACTCTGGGCAATAGCTGAAACTTGAGATTTACATTCATTGTCTCTCCATCGACTCAAAAGTGCTCCCGTCTTTATTTCCCAACATAATACCTCCTCATTGGCAGCCACTATAGCTCTTCCCGAACCTGTATTTCGACTCGAGACGCCGGCTCCATCTGTTGACCAAACAACATTTGATGTACTCGAATTGACAAGACCGAATGATTTCGAATGCTCGTATTTCCTAGAAGTAAGTAGGTCAATAATTGCTCATTGGCATTTATCATTTTGAGGACTTACAAGTAAGATTTAACCATATTTATAAACTGGCGCAAAAGTACTCATATGCAGTTTGAGAACCAGAACTTTTTTTCTAACCTATGCGATAAAATTCCTTAGTGCTACCGATAAGCATGGGTTTTACGGGTTTAAAAGCGGCAGCAGAACGAAACGCTTCTACACGAAAGCTTTCGAAGATATAATGCCGCTTTAAAGCCTAAAGCTAAGCCACCCGCCCCACGTCGTCAGCAACCTGAGCTACAACAACACAACAGGAGAGCAGCAGCTTAATTCCCCATAGTGCATTTAGTAGTACTGGAAACATCACAACGGGAAATTCAAGTCTCTCTCACACCACCATAATGCTTCTTCTCGATTACCAAAATGTACTCATTCAATCCGTACTCACGGAGAGATTCTCAGGGTTTGTGTAAACCTGTATCCTAAAGCTCGGCCAAAACTAATTCAAATCAGAGCACCACCGGTGAACATTGACCAAACTGTAGCCGATTTCGACGGTGTTACTTTCCACATCTCGACCCCTGAAGCAAAGACAAAAATTCTCGTTTCCATACAAGTCAAATGCTACGATGAACTTGTACGATATGGCGCTCAGCAGGTTCTTGAGCGTGAATATGGTCCATACGTTGTTGCGCCGGAAAGTGGTTATAATTTCTCGGTGCAAGTTGATTTAGAAAGTCTGCCAGAAGAAAAGGGTATGAATGCCAGTCATCATGTATGGCATATGCTGATGCAATATATTTTCCAGAAGCCCGAGATGATTTGATTAGACGCATATCCTTATTGAAACGAAATGCCATGGCTGCGCCATTCGAGCATGCCTTCACCGAATTCCACAAATTACAGGAGGAAGCATCGAAGTTCACATCCGAGGAAGCTCCCCAAGGTGTCAGAGAAGGTGGAGATGTTATGGCAATTCATTACCGTGATGAAGAAGCGATTTATATCAAGGCCAGTCACGACAGAGTTACTGTTATCTTCAGTACAGTATTCCGCGAAGAGACAGATCGAGTATTCGGAAGGGTCTTTATTCAAGAGTTCGTAGATGCCCGAAGGAGAGCTATTCAAAACGCTCCTCAAGTATTGTTCAGAACCGACCCGCCATTGGAGCTTCAAGGAGTTCCAGGAGTAAAGGACAATGGCAGTGGAGATATTGGATATGTTACATTTGGTAAGCTCAAATACTCTTCTGTGGTATCGTGAGCTTCTATTTCACCCTGCTAATTCATACAGTTTTATTCCCACGTCACCTTACACTTCAACGAAGAGATGAAGTTATTTCCCACATCCAAACCTTCCGTGATTACTTCCATTACCATATCAAAGCATCAAAGGTACTTTCATGAAACACGGCCCATTCATGATTCAGTGTTAACTTCTCCTAGGCATACATTCACTCTAGAATGCGTACACGTACCGCAGACTTCTTGCAAGGTGGGCTCTTATTTCTGAAGAGTGGATGTTGCACATTACTGACTATTAGTAGTTCTGAGAAGAGCACGCCCAGAGAACGAAGAGAAAGAGAGAAAGACAGCTACCGGACGCACTTTCAAGGTCCAAGGTTGAGGATAGAAGACAACTGGGAGTTTGGGGTAGGCGATTGTATGACACGAAAATTGAAATTGAGCGATATTGCATACCACAAAACTTCTAGGAGTTTTTGTTTTGTGAGTTGATACCATCTTGAATATCTTGTGATTTTGGCGTGATTCTTTGACACATTCCCCTTTTCAATTGTCTGTCTATTATTGTTACACTTCTCGACCTGGATCAATCAAATTTCATTGTGAGAACCCCGCGGAACAAACAGTAGGTAGGTATATTTACTTCAAATGGATAAGATTTTACAAAGCCATTAATAACTATTCCATTGAGCAGATAATAAGTAAGCATTTACACTGGTGGAAAGGACATCTACTGAAACCGGGCAATCGTATATCACGTGACACATGCATCAAATTTTAGCCTCGTGTGGCGGGTGGCTAGTAACACGAACTAGTGCTGGCTATCAAAGCTACTAGGTACCTTCTCGATTACAAAATCAATACAAAATTATCCCATCCAAACACCAATGCGCATCACTACAACGCGCCAACATGTCCGACACCGACTTCGAGACGATCAGGAAGCTACAGGCTGAGAGGAATGCTGCCTCTGCTGGTAAGAAGGGATCGAAGACATTTGATCCATCAAGTCAGCGAACTGATGTTTCCACCAAGGCCTCCTTAACAGAAAGCTTCGATACCAGTCTTTATGAGCGCGATGGCGGTGATAAATTCGCAGGTTATAATACTTCCATCGCAGTGGCAGATGGTGATGATGATGAAATGGAGGAAGCTGATACCAGCCGAAGATTGGTAGGCCAATACACAGCTTCCAAGGAACAGATGAACGAATTCGCGCAGGGTAATGGGGTCGAGGAGGAAGATATTCTCTTAGGGAGAGAGAAAAGTGCACGAATTTCCGATCGCGAAACCGATTATCAAAAACGTCGACACGATCGAGTCTTGACACCTACAAGAGCTGATGGAAATGCTGAAAGCTACAGAGATGTCATGGCTAGAAGAGAACTTGAGCGTGAGGAAGAGAGAGTTAGGAAAGCCATTGAGGAAAAGAAGGCGAATAGCGAAGTCATCCACCATACTGCAACGCTGATCAAGGAAGGTAGTGGTTCTCCTGGTGATAAGGAAAACGACGAAGCTGGTTCCACGGAAGCTGTCGCAAGTGGACGCAAAAGAAAGAAGAGATGGGATGTTGGCACTGAGGAAGATACTAGCATGGCTCCACCATCAGCAGAGGGTAAAACCAAACGTTCGAGATGGGATCAAACACCAGCTGTTGGAGGCGCCGCGGTTGACGAAACTCCTAGGAGAAGGTCTAGATGGGATCAAGCACCTGCTGCCACCCCCATGGGCAATCAAGGATTAGTAACACCAATGCATCCATCACAAATGGGCGGTCCATCTATACCAACTACATTCGGAACTGATATATCATCGAGAAATGCGCCACTTTCAGATGAGGAGCTCGATATGATGTTACCATCTGAAGGCTACAAAATCTTAGAACCTCCGCCAGGTTACGCCCCAATACGAACTATTGCGCAGAAGGTCATGTCTACACCACTACCTACTGGCGGGTTCATGATGCAAGATCCAGAAAGTGGAAGACAATTAGCAAAACAACTCCCAACAGAAATACCCGGCGTGGGAGATTTACAATTTTTCAAGGCGGAGGATATGGCATATTTCGGAAAGCTCACAGATGGTAGTGATGAAAATTCTATGAGTGTCGAAGAACTTAAAGAAAGGAAGATCATGAGGCTCTTACTCAAAGTCAAAAATGGAACTCCACCTATGCGAAAGACTGCTTTGCGTCAACTTACGGATAACGCAAGACAATTTGGCGCTGGACCATTATTCAACCAAATCCTTCCATTGCTCATGGAAAAGACACTTGAAGATCAAGAGCGCCATTTGTTGGTCAAGGTTATTGATCGTATCCTCTACAAACTTGATGATCTTGTCAGGCCTTATGTTCACAAGATTTTGGTCGTCATCGAACCATTGCTTATCGATCAAGACTACTACGCTCGAGTGGAAGGTCGAGAAATTATTTCCAATCTCAGTAAAGCTGCCGGTTTAGCTCACATGATCAGTACTATGCGACCAGATATTGATCATGTTGATGAATATGTACGAAACACAACTGCTAGAGCATTTGCTGTCGTCGCTTCTGCACTTGGTATTCCTGCACTTCTTCCTTTCTTACGAGCAGTTTGTAGAAGTAAGAAATCGTGGCAAGCAAGACATACTGGTGTAAAGATTGTTCAACAGATCCCTATCTTAATGGGTTGTGCTGTGCTTCCTCATCTAAAAGGTTTGGTTGATTGTATCGGTGGTAATCTTAATGACGATCAAACAAAGGTTCGAACTGTTACCAGTTTGGCAATTGCAGCTTTAGCAGAGGCAGCAAATCCATATGGTATTGAAAGCTTCGATGATATCCTCAATCCATTATGGACCGGTGCTAGGGTTAGTACAAATTCTTTCTTTTATTCCCAAACAATTAAATAACAATTTACTGACTCACAAATAGAAACAACGTGGAAAAGGTCTTGCTGGTTTTTTGAAGGCCGTTGGATACATCATTCCTTTGATGGACGAAGAATATGCCAACTACTACACGGGACAAATCATGGAGATTCTTTTGAGAGAATTCTCATCTCCCGATGAGGAAATGAAAAAGGTAGTACTTAAAGTTGTTTCACAATGCGCTGGTACCGATGGTGTAACAGCAGGATACCTGAAGGAGAATGTGTTAGATGAGTTTTTCAAGAGCTTCTGGGTTCGAAGAATGGCATTGGACAAGCGTAACTATAGACAAGTGGTTGAGACTACTGTTGATCTCGGCCAAAAAGTTGGTGTCGGCGAGATTGTGGAGCGCATCGTCAATAATTTGAAGGATGAAAGCGAAGCATATCGTAAAATGACTGTGGAGACTATTGAGAAAGTTATTGCAAGTCTCGGTGCTGCAGACATTGGTGAGAGACTCGAAGAACGACTTATCGATGGTATTTTGCACTCTTTCCAGGAACAGAGTGTCGAGGATATCGTTATGTTGAATGGATTTGGAACTGTGGTTAACGCTCTTGGTACGAGATGTAAACCATACCTCCCCCAAATTGTCAGTACCATTTTGTGGCGATTAAACAACAAATCTGCGACTGTTCGACAGCAAGCGGCTGATTTGATCTCTCGTATCGCAATGGTTATGAAGCAATGTGGTGAAGATGCTTTGATGGGCAAGCTAGGTATTGTTCTTTACGAATATCTCGGTGAAGAATATCCAGAAGTTCTCGGTTCTATCCTTGGTGCCTTGCGTTCTATTGTCACTGTGGTCGGTATCAATCAAATGCAACCCCCAATTAAGGATTTACTTCCTCGACTTACACCAATTCTACGAAATCGACACGAGAAGGTACAAGAAAATACCATTGATTTGGTTGGTCGTATCGCTGATCGTGGACCTGAGAGTGTTAATGCTAGAGAATGGATGAGAATCTGTTTCGAACTTCTAGACATGCTCAAGGCCCACAAGAAAGGTATTCGTCGTGCTGCCAATAACACATTCGGTTTCATCGCCAAAGCTATTGGACCTCAGGATGTTCTCGCTACTCTTCTAAACAATCTCCGAGTTCAAGAACGTCAATCTCGTGTCTGTACAGCTGTAGCAATTGGTATCGTTGCGGAAACTTGCGCTCCATTCACAGTTCTCCCAGCTTTGATGAACGAATACCGTGTTCCCGAACTCAATGTTCAGAATGGTGTTCTGAAATCACTTTCTTTCCTCTTCGAATATATTGGTGAGATGGCCAAAGATTACGTTTATGCTATCACTCCTTTACTCGAAGATGCATTGATCGATCGTGATCAAGTTCATAGACAGACTGCCGCCTCTGTTGTCAAGCACGTGGCATTGGGCGTTGTTGGTCTTGGTTGTGAAGATGCAATGCTTCATCTTCTCAACTTATTATACCCCAATTTATTTGAGACTAGTCCTCACGTTATCGATCGTATTGTCGAAGCTATTGAGGCTATCAGAATGGCAATTGGACCAGGTCTTGTTCTCAACTACGTCTGGGCTGGTCTATTTCACCCAGCACGCAAAGTTAGACAACGTAAGTCACTCTTCTTACATTTTCATATATTTACAAACTTGATGCTGACTATGTTATTAGCTTATTGGACGCTTTACAATAGCGCTTATGTATTATCGGCCGATGCTATCGTGCCTTACTACCCAAACATGGATGATGAGAAGATGGACAGGCCTGATTTGGCAATTGTGATATAAAACAGGCATGCGATAATTTGAACATGGAGGATTGGGTATTTTGGGCATACGTATGTACATTAATTATGATAGCGGCTCGAGCGGGTATAAAATGTCACTTCATTTATTTCGTTAAGATACAAAAGTGCTGGGAGATGATGTGAAGTTGAATGGAATGATAACTTGTGATGAAACTAAGGTAGAAGGGATAATGGCATCATTCCGTGGATGCGGTACGATTCATCTGCTTTATGATTGAACAAGACAACCGAAAGCATCAAAGTAGAGGAAGGGATAGTAATATATTCCCTAAATTTCTTATATAGAATAGAATTCTTATACTTTGTAATCAAGACAAACAATCGAAAGCATTGAAGTAAACAGGGGAATAGTGACATCTTGTTTAGATTTCCTAGATATGATAAAATTCTTAATCTTTATAATCAACCTAGACAATCGGAAGTTCTCTTTAAGGTAGATACATTATCACACTCTTCAATGCATGAATCTAATTGTGGAAACAAGAAGATGCCCCGGTCGTTCCAATTTCAAGCTTACCAGTCACATTTTGTTAAACCCAAGACTAGTTTGCCGTCCACATGCCATTCCACATTAAACTCTTGGACAATCACACAAAGCTATACGTCAATATACTCGTTCTTGTCGTAATGCATGCAGTGCTGAGACTTAGCAAATTCACCTGTCCAAAACCAACTCAAAATCATTCCTTTCCAAAATTCAATGATAATTCAAAGATTGCTTTTAGTCTCAACAACCTAAACATTATATCGTTATTCTACTTGTAGATTTATACAAAGGTACTAAATCTTGATTTTGCCTAGTGTTCGTTTATTGAAATACCGAGTACAAATGTAATATCGAGTACATGATACGTACACCCTTTACTATCTGATGGGAATTCTCTACTCGTAGTCCTATGGTAAGATTACTATTTACCATATATTTTGAAATATATGCCGACCTCAAGCCGACCCCATGAATCTCCCCGCATTTTCGATGTCACTGCGGGGGAGATGCTTGCCAAGCGAGCTAAACGATCTAAACGGGTTAAGCGGGCTTTACGAGCCTCTATTCGAGCTTCTCCACGAGCCTTCGCAATGACATCCATCCCATTCATATGGACGAAAAAGAGGCGGTATAGCCCCACACAATTGCCTTGGTAAAAAAAAATCTAAAGGGGATCTCCATTGAATAAGATGAACTAAATCATACTTTCGTCCATTGTTATACCGAATTCTGCGAGAATTGAGAACGAGATGACATATTTTTGGTCAATTTGAAAATATATATAGCTACGATGAAGGAAGTATACCAAATGCTGATTGTCTCTACGCAGGAAGCTTTTGGTCTTCAATCTTGTTCAAAGTTCTCATGGGTTCTTTATATATCTCCGTTTAGATTTATGTCGAAAATACCCACGATGATTTTCTCATATTTTTCTGTCAGCCTTCTTGGCTTGTGTGTGGTATCAACTAAAGCTATACCATATGAAGAATACATTCTTACGCCAAATTCTCGAACGCTATCACCAGTATCAGTATACAATATCAATGGTTCAGTTACCAATGCAGAAGCATTGACCGCTACTGGATCCTCAAATCCAGCAACATTCGGTCCCTCTTCGGCTACCACCTACGATTTTGGAAAGAATATTGCTGGTATCGTCTCCTTCAATGTTGGCACCATCGACGGAGATGGTGATCAATTCATTGGAATCAGTTTTACTGAAAGTTCACTGTGGATCAGCGATAAAGGATGTGATGCTACGGCCGATGGAGGAATCGATGAAGCTTTGTGGTATTCAGTCACTAGTGGCGGCTTTTATCAAGCGGAAAAGAAACAACAACGTGGTGGATTTAGATATCTAAACGTCTATCACAATACCACCGGGTCCGTTGAAGTCTCGAATCTGACTATACAATACACTGCTTTACCTCACAAAGCAGAAAACGAACTCAGAGCCTATACGGGCTACTTTCACAGCAATGATGATCAGGTTAATCGAGTATGGTACGCTGGAGCCTATACTAATGATGTGTGTACTATTGATCCTACGACCGGAGACTCTCTAGTACATTTAGGCGAGATCACTTCAAATAGTACTATCACAGAACCTGTAACATGGTGGAACAATTACACCATTGCTAGTATGTTCTTCTTCCCGCGTTACGAGAATAATACTGACAATTAATTATCAGATGGTACCAGTGTTCTTACTGATGGCGCCAAGAGAGACCGTCTCGTATGGCCAGGAGATATAGCAATTTCTGGTCCCTCAGTCTTCGTTTCAACTAACGATATGCCAACCATAAAGAATTCTCTCGATTCATTACTAGTACTTCAAAACTCTTCAGGTGCACTACCATATGCCGGAATTCCATTTACCACAGTTATCTCAACCTGGAGTTTTACCTATCACCTCCATTCACTGATCGACATTTACGATTATTATCTATTTACCGGCGACGAAGAGTATTTAAAAGAACATTGGGGACAATTCACATTAGGAATGAACTTTTCCTTAAGTTTTATCGATGAGACAAAAATGGCCAATCTTCCTGCAAATAACCCTGATTGGTTACGAGTTGGTATGGGTGGTCATAATATCGAGGCAAATTCTATTCTTTACTATACTCTCAATCTGGGTACGAAACTCGCAAAAGTACTTAATGACTCTTCACCTACCACTTCAAAATGGCCAGAATACGCCGCTGGTATCAAATTGGCCGCAAATGTTGCGCTATGGGATAACACAACAAATCTGTTTAGAGACAACGATACCCTTCCATTAACAACACTCTATCCACAAGACGGAAATTCATGGGCTATCTTCTCCGGCCTTGTTTCCACTCCCGCCCGAGCCCTTCAAGTCTCCGATTCCCTATCCGCACGCTGGGGCAAATACGGTGCTCCGGCCCCCGAAGGCGGCGGTAATGTCGTATCCCCCTTCGTCACCAGTTTCGAAATCCAAGCACACTATATGGCTGGAAGAGCCGATCGCGCTGTCGAATTGATTAAATTCATGTGGGGAGATTTTATGCTGGACGATCCACGAATGACGAATAGTACGTTTATCGAAGGATACTCTACAGATGGTACTCTACACCATGCGCCGTATTCGAACGATCCGCGAGTATCTCATGCGCATGGTTGGAGCACTGGACCAACCTCTGCTCTGACGTTTCACGGAGCAGGATTGAGAGTTACAGAGGCAGCAGGCAAATCTTGGAGCGTAGCACCTAATTTGGGAGGATTAACGGAAATAGAAGCGGGATTTGAGACGGATCTCGGTAGCTTTGCGGTTAAAGCGACAGGAAGCTCAGGAAGATTGGACAGTATTGAGATTACAACTCCAAAGGGAACAACGGGTTCGATAAGCGTGCCGTATACTAATCAAACGGCAACAATGAGTTTGCAGAGTAGAGATGGGGAAGAATTTGCTATGACCCGGCAAATTGCCGCGGGTAATGCGACGAGTGGGAGGTATGTGGTGGAGAATGTGGAGGGGGGGAATTGGACTGTAACTTTATGCTATTAATTAATCTTGGTTAAATAGCAAAATAATTGTAAATATATATTTGTTTGATATCATTCAATTTTTGAGTATGATACTTTACATTGTGATGGTGGGCTAACTAACTTGATCTGATTCGAGGCCTATTGTGAAAAAGTGATCGTCTGCGAAGTATATTTGAGAATGAGAAATTGATAATAGATATAAATAAAAAAATAGACCAGATTATATATGTGTGTAAGAAAGTAGATCTGGGAAACTTCTGAGATTAGTGTCTTCTACCCGACAGAAGGTTAATTGCTAAATGGTCGAGGAAGTTAATTGGGTGGAAGTTGTGTGTATGTATTTTGTTTGGTTTGGGGATTCAGAGATTGAATGAGAGAGGGATTTGCGATTAGGCTCTGAACATAATGCGAGAGGTACCAAGCATCTTTTTTACGTGTGCTGGGTAGTATTTCTTAACGAGCACTTTGGTCCGCCATAAAGAATCTCGACTATCAGCTGTTAATATTCATAACCCATTCTTGATTGTCTGACTTTAATTCAAATGTCTCCTTACAGCTGGACTTCCATTGTCAGGCTGTGGTTCAAACGTTACACACCCATTCATCTGACTTTACACCGTACATGGAACACAAACACAATAGGATAGAAAGCTAATATTGAAAAGGTATCATATATTATTAAAATCAAGGGATATCATTTCTATTACATATCAATCATTACTCGTCCGAATATAACCTTTCCTTCATATCCAACCATGCGTTCATCCGACTTTTTAATACAATCATCTCATCTCATGCCATTAAATCATGATCCAAAATATATCCTCCCTTTAAATCATTCCATAAAGCATTAAATCATCCCCTGTGACGAGTTCGCCATATTTGTAACGACCATACCCATCCATCATCTACAAAGACTCAGGTTGCATCAACTCCTCATGCTTAACATCTCCCATTCCACCCTCATCGGACTTATGTCCATTCTCCTTTCTGAAGATATCACTCTCAGAAACAGGAGAGAAGACTTTACCCCATCGTCCATGAATAAAATCATTAGCAGTGACCATCGAACTTCTCAAGTTCTCCTTGACCAACTGGCTAGTAGGTTGACTGAAAATAACATCAATCTCCTCAAGCGTCTTATTCTTAGTCTCAGGCATGAAAAGCACTTGGTAAAACCAACCGACTACTGCAATACCACCATAAAAACCCAATGTCAAACCAATATTCGACATGGCTTTTTGCATTTCAGCAAAGAAGTATGTAACGAGGAAAGAACAGAGGAAGAGCATGGTATCCGAAGTTTCCATTCCGTAAGAACGGAGGTAAGTAGGGTAGACTTCGGAAGGAATAACCCAAGTGAGACAGGCGTAGGAACCGAAGAAACCTTCGTAGAGAATAAGACCGGTGATATATGTACCTTGGGAACCAGCTTTGTTGGTCAAAGGGATAAGGTATGAACAACCGATAATGACAAGACCGATGAAGAAACCGGGAAGCATAGCAATAGCCCAGAAACGACGACCAAATTTCTCCATGTAGAGAATGGCGGGAATGGTACCGATGAGAAGGGCTCCACCTCCAACAAGCGACATGAAAACAGCTTCCTTATCGTTGAATCCAACTTGTTGCATAAGTGTGGCCATGTAGTATTGAATAGCGTTGATACCAGTGAATTGTCCCAAGAAAATCATGACGTTTGCGTAAATAATCGCACGACGAGCACGAGGAACAGTGATGAAGTCGAGCCATGCGAATCTCTTACGAGCACCTTCCATCTCACGCTCAGAATCGACTGAATGTTTCATGACGAAAAATTCCTTACGTGCAGCTTCATCTGTACCACGAATACGACTCCAGACACCCCAGGCATCGGCAGTACGTCCTTTGTGCATAAGGAAACGAGGAGATTCGGGCATGAAGAGAATACCAACAAGCATGATTGTGGAGAAGACGAGGGAAGATCCCAACATGTATCTCCAACCGCCAGATTTAACACCGACGAAAATAGCAGCGACGACATAACCGAGAACTTCTCCTAGCGCAATCATGAATTGGTACAGCGAAACCAAGTTTCCACGATATTTGGGTGAGACGGATTCTGCGACGTAGACAGGGACAGTTCCACCTTCGAGACCAACACCGAGACCAAGGATAACACGTCCAGCCATCATCATGCCAAAGTTGACGGCACCGGCTTCGAGTGCTGCTCCGACTGTGTAGAGGAATAGAGACCATACGATAGCTTGTTTTCGCCCGACGGCCTCGTTCAATGGTCCGAGCATCAATGCACCACCGACGGCACCTAATGGTACACCAGAACTGACCAAACTAACTTGTTTTGTATTGAGGCCAAGCGAAGCTGGCATGTATAGATTTGCTCCCGAGATTAAAGATTGATCGATACCGGAAAGAAGACCTCCCATAGAGGCAAAAGCGACTAATAACCTGCACAATACCAGTTAGACATTTTCTTGAATCTCTCGCACAAAAAATACATACCAAGTGTAATGTCTAGGGTCCTTGAACTTCAACTGGAATACGTCGGAACGAGATTTGCCTCGAGCTGTAACCTCTGCTTCCAAATCTTGTACTTCGTTATCAATGGTTTCCATGTCACCTGCGGCAGCGATTTGGAGAGCTTCCCACTCTGAGACCCTTCGGCCGATATGACCTGGACGAGCTGGAGCTGCACCCTTCTCATTGCCGAAATCTGATACATATTCTTCGCTCATCTTAGCTGGTGTGTTATAATGAGAAGAGCTGACGTCTTCATGATTGACGACCTCCTTTGTGGGGAGATCTGACATGATTGTGAATTATATTATGATGCGTTGAAAAAATAATCTGTAGAAGAAGAAACGGAGTTATGAGGGAACTGTCCACTCAGTGATAAATTTGAAGATCCCTTCCAAAAAAAAATAGAAAGGCGCGAAAAGAAATTAGAGAGGTATAGGAAACGGGGAAATGCAGAATGAATGAGGGGAATGAGCGAAGATATATGATTTGAAAACCCGGGGCATCTCAATAGCCATCCTATCCCAAAGTTGCAACCGAACAACATTCCCTTTGAGGATTAAAGTTTCCTAATTGTCAAATGAGAGTTTACCTGTTACTTTTACCTATTAAGGGAAGGTGGTAGAAGGATGTCATGTTGACGTTGGGTTCTTTCCGCAATCTTAGGGTAGTGAAAGTCTGAAAGTTTGGAACGAATTACCAAAACAGGCGCCAAACTGATTCAGCCACTTGGATCATAGGACTAGATTCTTAAAATTCCTGGATAAAATTTTGCCCCTGGGGTCTCCGGTTCACACTAGATCTTGCAGAATCCCCTCGATTCTCCACAAGAAATTTGCATGACTTCCCCCTCCCATGGAGTCTGTTGGGGTCTGGAGAGGCGGAGAGTGGAGATTTTCAATCTGGTGGGTTGGTAGAATTTCGGCAATACTTCATTGCACAACTTGTGCTTGAACAATTTTGATTGAACAGAAGTATTTAGGCGGTTGATGGAAAAAAAGAGTAAACAGATTTGACGTCAGATTTCTAACCATGCAACCATGCCACGCATGCGTAGAGGGATCCCTCGACCGGCGTCTGGCGGTTCACCGGTAGTTCATCTTTTTCCGTTATTCTGATTGGAGAAAAAGACGAGAAAGTACCAAACTAGTTGAAATAAATCGCATAAGTCTTCATCCCTTGTGAATCATTAGTAACATGATTCGTTAGTCGCTCAAATTCTCGCACTAAATTGAAGATAGATTCATTAATCAGATGCATGATATCCTAGTACAACATCCACAAAAACGCCGAAGATAATTGTTGATTGCACGGACTTTATCCAAGTAGCTCTGTTGTCGAAAATCTTCTCCGGATAGGACGAGAAAAGTTTTTATAAAGACTGACACTCATGCAATGATTGTTTTGTTGAAGTGTTCGGGATTTCCGTTGCTCTGGTAGACTTTTTAAATAGCTAAGTGGCGATAGAACTGTCTAGTACAATTAGTCGTACATCATAGAAATGAGCAGACACAAAAATCATGTTGGAAAATTTAAGAGTCCCATATCAGTCGTCGTTTTTGCATAACCACAATATCCCAGCGGGTGGATTTCGGCTTAGAGTAACCATGCTCACTCTAAAATGCTTAGATCAACCACTTTTTTCAGTGGAAGCTTATTGAACCCAAGCTTCCTTGTCCCGCACTTGGTATTGTCTTGTTGATTTGCTTATAACGAGTCAAGCACATGTCCAAAGCCTTGACACTAGACAAGCCGTTAAAAGCTTTTCGGATGGCTTACTCAAGCTTTCACGTCTGATTCGGAGGCGTCTTTTCGGAATTAAATATTAGTTCTACAAACCCAGATCAATCAATTGTTCTTGGTGTCTTCCAAAAGTCAATTTTATTATGCTATGCATACCTGGAATAAACTCTGGCCATTGCAGGTATTGCCTCGTCACTTCCAAATTCCTAATGGCCAGAGGAAGCTAATCTATCCTGGCATCAAGCCAAACTGGAAAATTCCTACTACCCACAAAGAGGCCGAATCTAACATCTTTGGATCCATAAAACCCAAACCACGCTCAAATCGATGCTGATTGTATTCCCTGAACGTCCCAACTTATCTTCTTGCATCTGTCAAGGCGTCAATCGTATTCGAGTCAGGAGATCATGATTCCGCAACTCCACATGCTGGATCACCCCTGATATCCAGTTTTCAAGAGCGAAAGTTTGTCTTCCACGCGACAACCTAGCCCATAAGAGTGAAACAATGCAGCTGCCCCAATACTCCAGTCTCCAGTCCCCAACCTCCAGTCCCCAACCTCCAGAACTTTTGAGTTGTGGAACCAACAATCGAATGTTCGCGGGGATGCTCTCGGTCCGATTACACAGTTCAAAGAACGACAGCTATATGAAAGTTCCCGGCGTCGATATGAAAACCAGGTAAATTATCTCAGTCAGAGTCTGCTTCTATGGGAGTTGGTCTTTGTTGCTCTGATTTTTCATGTCTGCGACATACTCAATAACAAATGTGAATCCAGCCCATACAATTCCCGTTGCGATGAATTGGAAAGCCCATGAAGAGATCAAATGCTTCAAGCTAGGCATCTGGAAACCTATCTCGTAGAAGTTGCCCAGACTGATACCAACTTTATTTCCGTATGCTCTACTGACAAATCGCAGCATTATGGCCTCAAGTGGCGTTATAAGAATGGAAGCGGCCAATTCTCTAAATCCTTCTGCGGCAAGTATTGTTGGAAGCATGGTAAGTCCAGTCTTGCGATATTTGACAACTTTTGGTTCTCCTGGAACATTTGTACTTCGTAGCTCAGCCGACCATGCTCCATGACCAACCGTTGGTTCGGCTGATGTGGATGTAGAGTCAACGTCAAAGCTGATTAGTGTCGGTCGCGGGTCTTCATCCTCACCAGGATCAACACTCACCGAGGCATTAGTATGGCGCCGAGGTCGAGGTGTTGTTCTATCCAACGGCGGTAAACCTTCAAGAGCTCGTAAAGTATCTTCCTCTCCGCCTCGAACTGGGCGACTCTCTTCGGGATCGTCCGGGGTGTCAAATTCCAATATTGGTGCTTCGACTCCAAATCCAGCAAACATACTATCTCCTTTTGGTCGAGGTAGAGATTTGAATATAGGTCGATACAAGAGTCGTGAAACAATATATTTGAACTTTCCATGAAATAATACTGCCACAATTGGGGTTGTGGAACGAAGCAAAGCTAATGTCCATGAAATAATTGAACCTATGTTTCTTGAAGGTGGAGGTGGTGCTTGAAGTAGTGATGCTTTTGAAAATGGAATCAATGACATCAATGGAGGTAAGAATTGGTTATATTCGACCAATCCAAACTGATGCAACATAGCAAACATCCGTAAGTGTAATGTGATATAACGAAAGCTTAAGTTGAGACTACAAATCATCAGTTGCGTCAGTTTTTAGGTGTTTGTATAGATACTCACCATTTCTCGGCAATAAACTTGACCCATACTTCTCGAGAGGTAAGTCTTCTTTCATCTTCATCAAACATTTGATCTAGAAGAACTTCCAAGAAGCAGCCTACCCAGTCTGATACATGATATGCTATGACCGTGGGAAGCCCGGAAAAAAATAGGTTTATGACAGATCTCCTAGTTCTCTCGTGCTGGATCAACGCTAGGATTCCAATTTCAGAATACGATCTGTAGAGCTTCAACGTGTGAGCATGACACTATATTCAATTGATAAATCGACGTACTAAAACTCTTCGCCTGAACCCAATAGCACCCCAGACACCAGCATGTAGTGTAGCACGACCAGCTTCCAATATCCTTAGACCTTTGATTGTCTCTTCGATTTTCTTCGTGTTATGTAATATTGCAGCTTCTCTCACAGCAGTCAAATCTTCAACAATACCCGTGACTTGCATCACTTCATTAGCTGCACGAATGTTTTCTCGTTCCCTCCGTTTAGTCTCTGGATTTCTTGGATGTCCATGTTCATCATATATCTGTGTGTAGCCAGCATGCTCAGAAATATCTGGTGGAGTTGGCCAGATTACTTGGTCTTCATATGGTGTTCGACCCTAGAATATGTGAGTATGAAGCTTCATGGCTGTATCAATTTGGTGTCAAGTGTTTTGACATATTCAAGATTTCCAACAGCTATAATAAATTTGATGTATAGGAAAAGACTTGGCCGCCTGCGACTAATAAGGGAAAGGCATGAACGTACCAATGCCCAAGCAGTCAATGATTCTAGCCTGCCCATGGTTGCTGATTGTAGATGCTCTATATTTTGCACCAACGCATGGTATACCTACTGTGATGGTTACAAGTAGCTATTTCGGTATCATACAGTCATGGTCTGATGAGTTCGATGAAATTATTCAAGTGTTTTACTCTTCTCTTCAAAGAAAGGTTTATGATCGCAAATAAGAAGGAATACACGTCTGCACGTGATATCGAACGCTAAGATTGAGCTTATCGTTGACCCCTGTCAACATCAAAATATTTTTGATTCAAGTGAAAATAAAAATATTTTGGTTATCAACATTTTCACCTCCAATTGATTCTAGGAGCGCCAGGCATTATAATAAAGTCAGGAAGTATAACAAAATCGCACTCTGTAAGAAAGCCAAATATTATAATAAAGCCATACATTGAGATACCAAGCTTGTGGCGCATCATGGCAACCAAGGCTCCTTACCAAACGACATTCGAACCTGAGCATACTATACAGCCAATTTACACAGGAGGAAGTGTTGCACTTGACCAAACGGGTCGCATACTTGCTACAACACTCGGGGAGGATGCATTATTGACAGATTTGAATACAGGGAGGGAATTGGCCAGGATAGAAGGAGATGGAGAGGTCATCTCTACATTAAGTCTCACGCCGTCTGCTTCCCATCTCATCATATGTTCGAGATCACTGTCTATGCGAATCTACTCCCTACGACCTTCACCTGCCTCTGATGTTTCTCTCAACTACGAACTTCTGCGAACGCTTAAACCGCATTCTACGCCAGTAGTAGTCTTAGCTGTAGACCAGACGAGTACTCTGCTAGCAACCGGAGCTGCAGATGGAGTAGTGAAAGTTTGGGATATCGCCGGAGGTTACGTCACACATACATTTCGAGGCCCCAATGTACTTATATCCGCTTTACACTTCTTCGAATTGGTTGCGAGCGGTAGGGATGAGGAATTGGGCATTTCAGCACGAAACCGAAAGAACGGGAGCCGAAAGAGTCAAGCAGATGATGACAACAATGAGAACGAAGCAGCGAGAGGGTTCCGTCTTGCATCTGGTAGTCAAGATGGTAAAGTCCGTATTTGGGATCTTTTCAAGAGGAATTGTGCCTCGGTTTTAGATTCACACGTATCGGATGTTCGAGCTTTAGATTATTCACCAGAAGAAAACGCACTTCTTACCGGAAGTCGAGATAAGACAATAATGTGGTGGGATGCGAAGACGTGGAAGATTAGAAAAGTTATACCCGTGCTTGAGGAAGTGGAAACTGCCGGATTTATTGAAGCCGGAAAGTTCACATATACTGGAGGATCAAATGGAACCATTAGACTTTGGCAAACGGAAAATGGTAGGGAAGTCACAAAACCACAAAAAAGTGGCGCAGAGGCAGATGCCATTGTAGATGCGCTCTCATACCATGACCTTCCTTTCATTCTGTCGATCCAAGCAGATCATACCTTAATCCTTCACTCGAAAGCTCCCATGGAAAACGCGGATTCCACTATCACCATTCCGGCTCTGCCCCAAGTCCAGCGAATCTCTGGAACTCATGACGAGATCATCGATTTAGGATTTCTTTTACCTGATAAATCCCTCCTTGCTTTAGCTACCAATTCGGAGGAAATTCGTATCGTCTCCTTGAATCAAGGTTCAGAAAACGACTCTAAAAAATCGGCCGCATATTTTGGTGCCGATGTCGCTCAACTCAAGGGACATGAGGACATCATCATCTGTTTAGATATCGACTGGTCAGGCCATTGGATTGTCACCGGTGCTAAAGATAATACTGCTAGACTTTGGCGTATCGATGCCGAAAACGCTTCATATACTTGTTATACAACTTTTACTGGACATGCCGAATCTCTTGGTGCTATTGCACTTCCTCATACCCCACCACCAGAATCTTCACCGGCCTATAAGTCACCGTTGGACCATCCACCCAGCTTTTTGTTGACCGGTTCTCAAGACCAAACTATTAAGCGGTGGGATATTCAAGCTCAGACAGCAACTGGTAAAGCGCCAAGAGCTTCATTAACCAAAAAAGCCCACGACAAAGATATCAACGCATTAGATATTAACCACAACTCTGAATTATTTGCATCGGCCTCTCAAGACAAAACCGTCAAAATTTGGTCGACCAAAGAATTAGAAGTACAAGGTGTATTACGTGGTCATCGTCGTGGTGTTTGGTCTGTAAAGTTCGCGCCAAAAGATACCCCAACTCTTCAAGGAGAGTCCGGTCCAGCTTCAGGAAAAGGTTTAATTCTTACTGGAAGTGGAGACAAAACTGTCAAGATATGGAATCTTTCCGATTACAGCTGCTTACGAACATTTGAAGGGCATACTAATTCTGTTCTCAAAGTGGCATGGTTGAAATTACCAGCACCAGAAGATAGAAATAGGAAACATGTTCAAATAGCCACAGCTGGTGGAGATGGTCTTGTCAAGGTCTGGAGTGCAACAAACGGAGAGTCAGAATGCACATTAGATAATCACGAAGATAGAGTTTGGGCCCTCACTGTCCACCCTAAAACAAACATGATAGTATCAGGAAGTGGAGATTCCACTGTTACATTCTGGAAGGACACAACCTCAGCAACAATAGCTGCTAGGGAAGCGGCCAATACTCAATTCGTGGAACAAGAGCAGGAGTTACAAAACTTCATACATGCTGGTAGCTACAGAGAAGCTATCATTCTTGCACTTACACTCAATCATCCCGCACGATTACTTTCCATATTCACAACCGTCGTTACCGGTACTCACGAAGAAGGAAGTATCTCAGGTCTCAAAGCTGTTGATACCGTCCTAGCCTCCTTAACAGATGCTCAAATCTTCAACCTACTTCTCAGAGTCCGTGATTGGAATACCAACGCTAGAACAGCGTCTGTAGCACAAAGAATCCTACATGTTCTCGTCAAAAGTTATCCCGCTTCTCGCTTATCGAATCTTAAGATTAAGGGGACACAAGGACAAAAGAGTTTGAAGGAGGTCATTGATGCTTTGAAAGTTTATACGGATAGACATTACAAGAGAATGGAAGAATTGCTTGACGAGAGTTATCTTTTAGAATACACGCTGCGGGAAATGGATGGTCTCGGATTCATTGAGAATGGAGCCATGGATGGTGCTGGAGATACAATTATGGTGTAATTTTGTTTATAACGAGGTGTCTAATGGTCAAAATTAGTAGAATAAAATTTGAGTGGTTTCAATATTCAATCAATTTACTTCAAAGTTTGAACAGCTTTCAGTGTCTGAAACGTAGGCAAAGTCTGAAGACCTGTGAGTTATTGAAGTGTTTCCAATCTCGAACGAATCTAGCATTCCAAATAAGTTTAAGCTCCCGAATAGATCCAATAATCAAAAACTGTTCATTGTCGACCAGACACTGCATCAAACTTCATTTAACAAAGTTCTAGCTCCACCTCAAACTCCAGACCGCAGCTCAGGGTATCTAATAGTCCGGACTGCAGTCCAACACTATAAGGGTTTGAATATTTAAAAGTAGTTAAAAGTTTGAAAATAATTCAATGTTCCAATCAAATTCAATATCTTAGAGTATCTAATAGTCTGGAGTGTAGTTTAACAATATAAGGATTTGAATGTCTAAAAGCAATTAGAAATTTGAAAATACAAACATGTCTAATAATGATGTATGTGAAAGCGCATGGGAGTACGGAAAAGTCATAAGACTTTAATTTCACGGCATAGTTTTCAATAAAACAACAGGTATGTATGTATAAGTGTTTCATTTCAAGCTTGTCATTTTGTTGTAGAACTATTGCTAAGTAACCTTGCTTTCTGATAAACTTGTCTATATAATATCCTTGCACTACTCCTCCCCTCTCCCCTAACATCTTCTTGCTTTCTTTGCTGTGTATCATTTCTCTATTTTGTATTCCTTTGCTGCATTAAAACCCCCTCGCTATCCAATCCAACCCCCATGTATCCTTGCATCATCTCCTCAATAGCTCCTCTTCTTCCTATCCGGATAGGACCCCTCATTGCGATCATCCCACGAACGCTTCTCGTTATTCATTGCTCTGGATGGGCCCGCAGATGGATGTTGTCTTGCGCCCATGTCTCTCATTGCTCCATTATTTGCTGTGTCAGCACCATCAAGATGTGCACGATCCTTTGCGAATTTGATGTATGCATCGCGGATGTTGAGGTGTGCAGGAAGGACTTGATTTTGTAGCCAGTCTAAAAATTGCTCAACTTGTGCGAATTCCTTGCATGCATCAACATTGCTTGTGTCAACTCCATCATATGATTGAGGCCAGAGGATGCATGCCTTGGGAAAATCAACATGCTTGAGTTGCAGGAAGCAGAAGTTAAGTTCCATTTCGGGGTGCATGTCAACAATGTAGTTGACGCTTTTTTGCTCCCCGATTGGCTTGGTGATGCCACTACCCCCGCAATGAGGGAATGCATAGTGTTTCTTCAAGATGCGTCCATACGCTGGAACGTTGCGTGTATCGATTTGCCTGGAGTATGTGGCAAGGTGTGAAATTGCGAAGATAGGTTGTGAAGGTTGCTGGGTTGACATTGCTGGTAATAACAGCCCTGGGATTGGGCGGCAGTCAATTGCTGGAATTGCTGGGGTGGATGGGGTGGATGGTGTTAGAGCGATGTCATCTCCATCTTCGACTTTGATGGTGTCATTTGCAGTTTGTAGGACCGCCCACAGAGTAACATACTCATTTGTTGCGGGGGCTGGTGGAGCAACTGCTTCATCATTTGCCTTTTCCTTTCCCTTATCCTGCGAAACATTGCTTGGAGCTTTGCCAAAGCTGAATTTGACAAATTACTGCAAGAATTGATCTGGATTCTCAGCAGGCCCTGCAAAAAATATGTTAGTTGCCATGAATAATCCCTCTAAAGCGATGCAAAGATGATGGAAGAGAGAAAGAATACTTATAATATACATTAAACAACTTGCTAAATTCCTCCGATTGCGCATCAATGTCACCATTTGCACTCGCCATAGCCTTTGCGATTTCATCGCGCAAGTCGATGATGACTTTTGCTTCAAGTGCTGCTGAGGCAGCGGCCACATCTAATGTGATCATATTCAATGTTGCAAATTATTGCTTTTGATGATGGGTTTGATCTATAAAGAGAGTTTGATGTGAAAGTGTGATTGAATGATGCTTTGTTGGTGGTGGTGGTGGCGGTGGAGGTGGCGGTTGATGGTTTTTAAAAGAAAATATTCAAAAGTGCGAGCTTTAAAAAGAAAAAGAAAAATTCAATTGAAAGGCGGTGCGGCTACCGAGCTTCTTAGCTTCTTTTGGACTGAAGGGTAATGCAATTTGGAAGTGAGTTGTGAGTGAATTTGTTGAAGTGAAGTCAGGAGTAATTACCGAAGATACTCTGTGCCTCCGTCAACCATCAAAAAGTACTGGCTGGCATATACAGTCTACGAATTTTTCTCTACCGAATTTACTTGAAGCGATGAGAACCTCTCATTTAAAATTTTCATCTGTGAGAAGCTTGAAAGTGCTTCGAAAGAATTCACTTGAACGATCGTATTGCAATGAGACTTGAAAAATTGTTGAGTTTGCTATGCCTCAACCTGAACTTGATCTCATGTAAGACAACAACAAGACTCGGAGATACAGCACATCATTAGACTTCACATTGACCTCCCAACACTGACCGCCACCAGTAACGACTTCGCATCGAGTTGTCTTTCTCATCCAAAATGTTCACTCTCAAAGCCTTTGAAAATTGGGCCGTTGACCAAAAAGACCACAATGGAGACATCATCACTGAGCAACGCATTAACGCTGCTCATAAAGATTTATTTGAAAAGCATCCCAAAGATCTTCCCATGATCACTCGTAAGATGGTGATGGGTTTTTGTAGGTTACACTTCGACGTGAGTTCCTTTACTCAGCTGACGATCATTTGGTGCAGTCAAGATGGAGCCATTAGAGTTTGAAAAGAAGTATTTCCCGATCATATATGCAGCTAGCATGGAAGTCCAAAGACTAGAGGATGCTCCAAAGTCCACAATTCAGAAGTCGGTAAGTGTTTGCCCATCCGCTCTCCCCAGCTTTGAAATATAGTCATCATTATATTTATCGCCTTCTATCACCATTCATCGTAATCACCCAACTTACTCAATCTCTATCTATAGACCAACACTACACACCTCGATGCCGAACTATATGAATACAGACAAGTTTGTCTCCACAAGACAAGAGGCGATCTTGCTCTGGCTCTATACAAAAGAAATAGACTTTCAGCCGAAACATACGCCAATTTTTGCTTAGAATACTTCGACACCTCCGTAGACAAACTAGCCTCCCCTGCCAAGCAAGTCACTACACCAAAGCAAGATCCTGTACCATGACAACTACTTCCATCTCAGCAAGTCCTTCGATATACCTCGACTTCACCTCCGCCTTCATATGCATATGAATTGCATGACACTCCCGCTATATATCAGACTACCGCCATGCCTGCTGCCGAGCCCAGCTTCACGGCCGAATTGGAAGCTGCTCCTGTAAAAGCAAAGCCTATTCTCTTACCTCCTCCCACTAAGCCTATTACTAAGATCGTAAGTGTTAATCTCTCCCCTCTTCGGCCCGTATTCTGATGAAAATATCACGCTCTTGACCCAATCCTAGATTACCCGACTAACACATATTCTAGAAAGCTTCAGGAGGCGATACGAAATTCGATGCCGAGCTCCGGGAATACAAACAAGTGTGTCTTAAAACAAAAGGCGATCTGGCTTATGCCCTGTATCTACGCGGTCGATTCTCCGAAGAAGAGTATACGAAATTCTGTGCTGAGTATTGGGAGGGCGATATTCCGAAATAGATATCTTATTATTTTTGAGATGTTGAAATGATGGGATAGTGGGGTGGCATGTACGCTTGGGTAGTAAAGTTTATAGAGGGAGTGTGGTCGGGGTTTGAATTTCGAGGTATGGGAATGGTGTGGTTAAGATTCGAGATATCGAATCAGGAGTGGTCTTAGGGTGTCCAATAGTCCGGATTATAGTCCAATAATGAAGATTATCAAATCCTCAAACCAATTAGAACATTCAAATCATCTGAGATATTAAAATTGATTGAAACATTGAACTATTTTCAAATTTCTAATTACTTTTAGATATTCAAATACTTATATTATTGAACTACAGCCCGGACTATTAGATACTTTAAGATATTGAATTTGATTAGAACTTCTACTCTAGATATTAAATGAATGAAATCCAAAGAGTGTCTAAAGTTGTAATACTGAAAACAAAAAAATACTGGGTTTATTATAAGTTTGTTTTATAACATATAGAACTAAACAAACTTATTCTGTTTCTCAATTTCTAAGGCTAATAGGACTGATATCTTAATACATATAAGTGTGGTATAATATGCCTGTATGATTGCCTCAGAATAATGATCTAAAAAGACAGAATGTTAGCTTGCGCAACGCGTCAAAATTGCTGCGATCGTATATCACGTGATACAGCCACGAACATTGACGACCGCATTACAGTTTTTCATTGGGGAAGCAAACAGACGACTGTTACAGCGTCGCAATCCAATGAGTTGTTTCTGTTCTCAAATACCTGCACCGATTGGTTGGCTTGCGCCCAGTCCAGCGCTTCTTATAGATATACAAATAAAGGTAAGACTGGAAATTGATGGCTAGGTCATTGTAGCGAGTCAAGCCAATATCAAAAGAAGATGGTTCTCAAGGTCTCCGAGGAAGCCTTATCTATTGAATTGAATTCAAGCGTTCATGACCTCAAAGATGCTCAATCATTTAACAGCAGTCTGTAGCATCCAATGTCGTTGCTTTCATCTTTCAAGAAAATGCTAAATGCCTAACTTGTTTCTAGAATCTTAGTGGTCTATTCATTCTACCTCTATTGCAAAATGATTCAATATAATCTGCAAAGGAATTATTCATATAACATTCCTGTATTGTTGCCTTCGCCATTGAGCTTCTACATCATCTAATCCTCTAAATATCTCACCCCTTCGATCCATTGATCTTCTACCTCCAGTAAAACTATTGACCGATTCTTTCCTCCTCATTGATCCACTACTAGAATCATCTCTATACCAAGACTTTCCATTATTAAGAGCAAGGACTTCTTCTTCTCTTTCATGAGCGTTTTGTGCAACATCAAGTTCAGGATTTTGTGTTGGATCATTTTCTGGATCTCCATCCTGCCCAGGATTTGCCATTTCGTATTCCATCAGCTTGATCAATCTGAAGAAAAGTACTGCCAACCCCGCCCCCAGAAGTGGTCCAATCCAGTAGATCCAATGTTCTCTTGGAAAGTTCCAGGCAATGGCTGATGGGCCAAAACTACGAGCCGGATTCAAAGATGCTCCAGTAAATGGAACAGCTACCATGTGAGCAACAAAAAGGGCAAGCCCGATTCCGATAGGAGCAACAAATGTAGCTTTATGTTTCTCAACAGCTAACATTATGATAGTAAAGATCAAAGCTGCTGTAGTAATGGCTTCGATGACGAATCCTTGAGCCATAGAAGTACCACTTCCAAGTGTGGTGGCAACTTCAAGTTGCTTTGGAAAGATTTCTTGCACGAGAATAGCAGCTAAACACGAAGCGCCAAGTTGTGTAATGACGAGAAGAACAGCACGAATTGGTGAGACTGCTTTAAGTATGGCAAGTGCCAAAGTTACCTACCATTGTTAGCTTGAAAACTACTCAATTGTCATGTTACACTTACGGCTGGATTGAACAACCCTCCACTGATACGAAAGAATATCCACGCAGTAACCATAAGACTGGCTCCGAAAGTTGCGGATATATAAAATAATACTTCAAGATCTGGTGGTTCACGCCCTTGAAGTTTCGCAACTTCAATCCCCGCGTAGCCAAAGAAAAGAAAAAGTGTCGTTCCAATTAACTCTCCAATTACAGCAACAATATCTACTACAGTTAGTGAGAAGTCCCAAATATAATTGTGTATTTACTTACGATTCTTCCAATCACTATTCATCCATTTCATCCATTTCGTTGCCGGTCTTCTTTTTTTGTATCTTTGGATTCTATCCTGTGTCTGCAAATTTTGCATCCATGGTCGACTTCTACTAGCTCTCTTGTTTTGTGCCATGTTATCTCCATTGGTTAAACTGACAAAACCGTCCTCACTCGTTCTGTACGGATGTAAATCAGGGTATATTTCATCGACGACTGGATAATGCCTTGGGATATCGTGTGATTGCTTAGGAAATTCGAAATCTTGCATCGGGATTGGTGCAGGAGTGTTTCGTTGTACCACTCTTCTTGGTGGTGGAAAACTACGATATCGACTGTCATCTAGACGGATTTGAATTTCGTCATCATGAGCTGACAGAGGACTTGCTCGTAATGGTTGCGGATGATCGCTCATCAGTGGACTTCTCATAGTCATTATGTTTATATCGATATATTTATATGTGTTATATGTCAGGAAAATAACCTTTGAGTGGGAGATTAGAACACGTTATATGACTTCCGAACATTGATATAGTTTCCGAGTATGTCACTTTTCTCCGTTCTCTTTCTGCGGCATAAGCATTGTCCACTCCATCTTCAAAGCTTGAAAGTTTATTTTTCCCTATCTAAATCTTCATTCTTGGCATACCTAGCTAGGTACATCTCGGCTTTTGAAAGTCCAGGTTTCATCAATCGAAGATACTTCTCAATGTTGAGTAAGGAAAGTTCATGCAAAGGTCATGCCCATAAGGTACTTCCCTTAAGAAGTATTTACGCAAAACGTAAATGACGATGATATCTAGAGATATGGAAAGGCTTTTGCGAGGTTGAGGGATATTCGGCAACGATGGGTGTTTGAAAAAGACGCTAAGCGGGACGAGAGAATCTGATACAAGAATGACGAGATCTCGCACAGACATCCGGAGCAAAATCTCAATTGTATTCTTCAACAATGAGAATTTTAATTGCGGTCCTCAATCGAGAGCTATTGTACGGAAAATGCCTTCTATCATGTAAGCTGCTCGTCGTACTAAGAAGAAAACTTCATGTAAGATATCATGGACATCTTTCAGAAGGGATAAAAGTCCACATGTGCCATCAAACTTGAAACAATTAGCTAAGCTTTCCCAATTTGCATATGCTTGTTTTATGAGCCGCTGCCACTAATGCACAGGCAATGATTTCTTGTGAATGGACGTCATTGTCTGTGCAAAATCTGGGAGATCGACGGATTAGAAACATGATTTAGCTGTACCGAGGAGACGAACAAAGATTTGGATTACTGACGTTATGTTATTTTAGATCAAAAATTCATAGCATATCGGCACATGGAGAATTTTCTAATAATAGCTACTGTCTACCCGCAACGGTTGTGTTTTACGAAAAGGAATAGAAGAATGGACTAGTAGCATTAAGTCTAGATTCTTACCTAGATGATCCGATTGTTTGGGCAAGGTATGTGAGTCGCGATCAAATGTTGCTGTGGTAAATAATTTGGAAGAAAATACTCAATAACACTTCCAGTTCAACAAATTATTATTACCTCTAAATCATATAATATCCGTTGCTCTCATCTACCAATTCCCCAACAACCCTATCTAACCCATCCAACCCATCACCACATTAACCTCTTCCAAAGCTCATCATACTGCCAACTCCTTCTCCTTCTCACACTGCCAATCCATCCACCACAACAACTATCTCCCCATCATTCCTTTCCTTCCCTTCCCCTCCCTCTCTCAAATCCCTCTAAATCCAAACCGGAAACAACAAAACCCTCGCACAACTACTGGGGACATCATACGGATTCGGCGCGTCAAAATCCTTAATCATCTGAAAAAGTTGCGGCGCATTGAATCCATGAAACCACTCACAAACCACCCATCCATCCGCCTCATCTTCATCAACCTGAAAACCCGCACTACCTTCATTGACAAACTTTCCACTACCATATCCTGAGGTAATAGTCACCGGTTCCCATCGTGCATAATTGGTATCGGAGGGAAAAGCATTAATGCTGAATGGATAGGGAGAGACGTCGAATTGGAGCTGGGAGGAATTGAAATACATGCGGGAACCGGTGTTATTGGAGGAGTCGACGAAGACGGGATCGGCCATACCGGCGCCGGTGTGCCAGGCTTCTACTTTGGGGGTGTTAGTTGCGTGTGAAGAAAAACAGAGCGAAGGAATGGTAGAGGTGGAAACCCGATGAAGAGAAAAAGAAAAGAAATAGAAAATTACTTACAAACCCATCCATTATGTGTATAATCACCATCCGTCACCGTCATATGAAGATAAAACTCCCGAGTATTGTTCAAAGTACCTGGAACCCAGGAATCCTGTCTGGACTCGATCGTTGGAGCTGCGGAGACGAAAGCGAGAATACTTGATGCCGCTAAGGCGAGGTTGCCGATTGAAACCATGATGTTTGTTTGTTTGTTGTCTTTGAGATTATCTAGGAATCTAATTTGTGGATTAAGTCAAATCGAAGCTGGAGAGAATGAATATGAATATGAGGATGATAAAAAAATCACTTCCACACCATCCAGCAGAGACTTTATATAACAAATCCTCACTCAACATTTCCCGCCACTACTCCATACAATTCTTGCTTGCACTCCCTGCACTCCCTCCATACCTCTCCAACGTCACAGTACTTCACTCGTGTATGTATGTGTATATGTGTGACTGTCACCATTACGAGCTACTATTTCCACCCCCCCGGCGAAAGCGCCGTGCTATCTATCTATCTCCTTCGTATCCCACAACCTACACCCCGAAATCGACCGAGAGATGCAGAAAAGCCTATTTTAACCTTACTCTTTAAGCTTATGTGCCTAGGTATACAACCCTTACACGAAAATCGCTAGAATGTACCTCTTTCGACCCCGCATCGTACAGAACCGGGGTAGTGTAGTTGCACATCGTGTTATCGTACAAACAGAAAGTGACTTGGAAACACGAAAACTACCTAGGTACGTACCGCGAATTCGTATAGTGAAGATTATTAATTCTCCGTGTGGGATATCCTGGTTTATTGAATATTTATTTATTTGTTTAACGTGGTTTATCATCGAGTGGATTATATCATCAAGTGGATCACTCATTTTATATATAAAAATTGTCTATGTGTAACCGTGCACTTTATTTATTTATAGATAGAATTTTTTAAAAATTGAATATATAATATATAAATATATTAATATTATAAATTTCTAATAATTTATTGAAAATAATTATTATAAAAATAGATATTTTGTAATGAAAATTGTAACAATCTTGAATTTTTTTAGAATATAATAAAGATATTTATATAAAAACTAGATTT